>CM044010.1:23893473-24023473 GCA_024085815.1 Flaveria linearis
AACATTCCAGAACTTTGATGGAGGGGCCTGTCCAATTTGAATGTTGAGGCCGGAGGATTATTTCTAGCAGAGGAAGTATATCCAATGGCAGAATAAACATTGACAAAGTTCACTTTGTCAAACAGCTTGAACACAATCTGTTAAGTGTTTCTCAATTCTATGACCAGAAGCATCAGATGCTTTTCACAGAACATGAGTGCATTATCCTCAAACCAGGGATGACAATTCCTCCGGAATTGGTGCTTCTTAGATCTCCCAGGAAAGGGGATATGTACAAGCTGAATATGAACAATGCTTCTCCTATGGGTGAAGTATGCATGCTTTCTTTCCAAAGCTGATAGTGATGAGTCAACACTATGGCATAAACGCATGTGTCATGTGAATTTTAAAACAATAAATAAATTGGCTAAAATAACCTGGAACATGGTTTGCCTAAAAAGGATTTTTCTGCAAAGATAACTGTGTTGCATGCCTGAAAGGAGAACAACACAGATCATCTCATAAATCCAATGTGTTAACTCTATCACTACTCCATTGCACTTATTGCACATGGATCTTTTTGGTCCCACAAGTATAATGAGCATTAGAAGGAAATCATCTGCCTTGTGATTGTTGATGATTTTACAAGATTTACATGGTATTCTTTTTAGAAGTAACGATGAACTGCTAAAACGTTAAAATCTTTTATTCTTAAAATAGAGAATCATTGATCACAAGGTTAAGATTATTAGAAGTGATCAAGGGACTGAGTTTAAGAACTTTGTTCTTGACTCATTCTGTGACTCAAAAGGGATTGCCAGATAATATAGTGCTCCCAGAACTCCTCAACAAAACGGTGTTGCTGAGAGGAGGAATAGGACACTTATTGAGGCTGCTCGGACCATGTTAGCTGATTCAAAGCTGCCTCTAACATTCTGGGCAGAGGCAGTTAGCACTGCATGCTATGTGCAGAACAGGGTTCTTGTAGTTAAGCCCCATAGAAAAACTCTTTATGAGTTATGGAACAAGAGGCCACCTTCATTGGCTTTCTAAGGTCCTTTGGCTGCAGGTGTACCATACTTACACAAAGGACAACTTAGCAAAGTTTGCTGAGAAGTCGGATAATGCTATCTTTGTTGGATACTCTTTTAGCTCCAAAGCTTATAGAGTATACAACATCAAGAATCAACAATTTGAGGAGTCTCCAATATATTGTTAATGAGCACACTCCTTGTTTAGGGGGATGGACCTGATTATATCTTGATTTAGATTTTTCTAAACTATTCTAAACAATCTTGTGAGAATGTTTCAGCTGGAACAGGTGCTTAAGGTGATGCTGATGCTGATGCAGATCAACTATTTGAGCTTCCAGACCTCTTCCAAATTCTCCAAGAACTGAAAGGCAACATTCAACCATTCACAGATCTGATAGTGTAACTATCTCCAGGAATAGTGAAGCTTCAACAAGTGAATCACCTGATGAACCCCAAAGCTCTTCAGGTGATCCATTACAAGACCAGGTTGAGGGAAGTAGTATTCTGAAGAACAGGCAACTGTTAATACTACTTCACAACCAACATTGATGATGTTTCTCAATCATTCAATCAGACCTCATTGAATGACTTTGAAATAGAAGCTGGACAGAGTGATCCAGTTCCTGATCAGAATATGTCCAATCTAGATTTATCTCTGCAACTGGAAGAGATTCCTCGTCTTAGGATTCACAACACTCATCCAACTGAGAACATCATAGGGAATGTCTCTGAGGGGTGAGAAAAGAGGACAAACTCATCATGGGAATGTCTGCTTGTACTCATGCTTCTTGTCTCAGATGGAACCCAAGAAGGTGGAAGATGCCTTAAAGGATAGTAGTTGGGTTGATCAATGTAGGAGGAGCTCTGCTTCAATTCAGAAGAAAAAGGTCTGAATCTGCCCACTACCATCTGGTCAAGTACCCATAGGCACTAAATGGGTGTTCAGAAACAAGAAAGATGATAGAGGCTTGATTATCAAGAAATAAGCAAGACTAGTAGTTCAAGGGTACACCCAGGAAGAAGGAATTGATTATACTGATGTCTTTGCACCTATTGCAAGACTTGAGGCAGTTAGATCTTCCTTGCTTATGCTGCATCCAAGAACTTCACAGTCTACCAACTTGATGTCCAAGTGTGCTTTTCTATATGGGGATATAGATAGGGAATCTATGTATGTCAACCTCATGATTTGAAGACCGAGCACCCCAACTATGTGTGCAAACTGGATAAAGCTCTATATGGCTGCACCAACACCTAGGCTGTGGTATGAGACCTTGTCTTAGTTTCTCCTGAAGAATGGATACACTAGAGGTACCATTGACAAGACTCTCTTCATTAGGAAGTCTGGAGAAGACATTTTGCTTGTACAAGTCTATGTTGATGACATCATATTGGTTCGTCAAATGACCAAATGGTAAAGACTTTGAGAGCATTATGAAGCAGAAATTTGAGATGAGTTCATGGAAAAATGGACTTTTT
This sequence comes from Flaveria linearis, assembly GCA_024085815.1. Lineage (NCBI taxonomy): Eukaryota > Viridiplantae > Streptophyta > Magnoliopsida > Asterales > Asteraceae > Flaveria > Flaveria linearis. The sequence continues at coordinate 23,895,966 of CM044010.1, forward strand.
CCTTGGAATTCAGGTGAAACAGATGAAGGAAGGGTTTCTTCATAACAATCTAAGTATATCTCAGACATCTTAGATAGATTTGAAATGAAGGACGTAAACCAGCCAAGACACCCATACCCAGAACCATAATCTTTGCCCTAACCTTGAAGGAGGATTCTGATCAACATCATATAGAGCAATAATGGTTCTCTGATGTATCTCACTGCTAGTAGACCAGATATCATGTTTGCCACATGCATTTGTGCAGATATCAGCTGCTCCAAAGGTGTCTCACCTAGCTGCTGTTAAGAGAATCCTCAGATACCTCAAAGGAGCACCTAAACTAGGTCTCTGGTATCCAAGAAATAGTGATTTCAATCTCTATGGATACTCTGACATGACTATGGTGGCTGCACCATTGACAAGAAATCAACATCAGGAGGATGTCAAATTCTTGGTGGAAGGATCATCTCATGGCAATGCAAAAACATCCTGTGTCTCTACATCAACTGCTGAAGCTGAATACATTCTGCTGCTAGCTGCTGTGCTCAACTGCTATGGATTCAAAATCAGATGTTAGACTATGGATTCAACTTCATGACTACTCCTATCCATATTGACAACAATAGTGCGATCTCCTTACTGAGAATCCGGTGAAGCACTCCAAACAAAGCACATTGATATCAGGTATCATTTCATTAGAGATATTCATGAGAAACATCTGATAAAGTTAATCAAAGTTGACTCAAATGAACAATATGCTGATTTGTTCACAAAGGCATTTGATGAACAAAGATTTAAGTATCTCATATCAGCTATTGGGATGATAACATTGATTAACTACCTCTTTTGAAAAGTTTTTTAAAAATATGTAATGTCTTGTGTCAATACAATTAAGCCCTGTTACAAAAGTTCTTTAATTATTCCTATGTCAATTCTTCCGAAGAGGAATTAACTCTCGAAAGATATTCTTGAATATCTTCCGAAGCCAAATTCCTCAATGGAAATTTCTTCTCGGAAGAGTTTGGGTCTCGGAAGAAGCGACTGATTTTACATCAGATCTACTTCTGAAGCTTATATAACTCTCCATTCGGAAAGACAATTTTACCTTCGGAAGCAATGCCTTGCTTCAGAAGAGAAATTGTCTTCGAAAGATAATTACCTTCGGAAATGTTTTGCCGTCGGAAGGAGAGATTTTTTTTGTGTAACGGATATCTTTAGGCCCCCCTCTGTAAAAGTTAAAATTTGCTCATGATGGTCAGATTATTTAAAATTATCCCTTGCCGCCACTGTCATTTCTCCGCCGTAAACCACCATACCACCCACAGTAACCCTAAAACAGTTACCCTATTACCGCCACTACCATACTTCATCCCATTTAAATAATCTTGACTGATCAATTTCATCTTTCTTTTACCAATTTACTGCCCTAACCCTTCCCTTCACTATCAAACCTGCAATTTCACCCCAAATTCAAGCTTACTTTCTCTGCAATGGCGCTAAACCCTCAGCACAACCAAGTCGCATTGCTTGATTCGCAAGAGATGCTGACTCACCCCCAAATCATCACCTTTCTTACTGACCACCTACCTCACGCGCTAACTGTTAACCCCACCGTCTACTCCAACCACATGTCCGAATTCTGGAGTAACGGTCAACTGAAGTTCTGAATGGGTTCGCATCCTGAAACCCGCATTTGTGGCCAGGAGTTCGTCATCACTAACAACTCATCGGGAGCATCTCGAGCTTCATGATGATGGAGCTCCTACTGAGTTTCCCAAAGAAGACTTGGATAGCACCTACATCCTCATGGGATATGGTGGGGGATGTGAGCAGGTCACCATCTACAAGTTCAACTTCTCTCAACCATTGGAAGTTCCTGCTGCACATTGTCCTGCACTGCTTATCCAACAATCAGGAGGATGGGATCAAATCCCATATGAACTGGATGCCTAGTTCATGGGTTGGTGAAAGGTCTACACTTCAACTACTCACGATTTGTGTTGACCAAGCTAATCGGCAATCTAAGAAGGGATACATTCTTCATGTATCCCAGATTCATTCAACACATAATCAACTGTGAGCTGGAACCGAGCAAGCTTGTCTGTGCAGCTCTTACTGTTCCCCAAGTGAGGCCCACCATCTTTAAACATTGAAGAAGGTGTCCATCAACTTCACTGGACGGTACACTCCATTACCTCCAAAGATGACTGAGCGCATAGCTCCTGTTGACATCCCTGTTATCCCCACAGGTGATGAACCCACACCAGCAACCTCCACCACAATGCCAACACACCTTCCTTACCCATCAAACTCACATACCAGAGACGCCCCAAACGAACCCTTGTTCAATGTACTCTGATTGAACAAGCTCCTCCATTTCAACCCAAGGGGTAAGAGGAACCATGGGCTCCCACTCAGTCCGAGGTCACACCATCCTTCACATTTGACCTCAATATGGGTTTTGAGCCTCCTCAGTCTCAAACCCAAGAGCCCGAACCCCAAGCTTAAGCCCATAGGGTGAGTCTTTACACTCCCCTGTGCAGCCTTCAAGGGACAGCCCCACCATAGGCTCAATGTCTGTAGACATTGATCTAGGTCCCGGTCAGTAGGTTTAACCTCCTTATCTTTCACTGACCTTTTACTCATACTGATGAAGAGATAGCATCTCCTCATGCCCATGAATTGATCTACAACACCCTCTCAAAATCAACAGAGCCAGAGATTCCCTTGTCTCTAGCCCCCATCAGCAGCCAGCTACTGAGGTGAGTTCCACTGATGTGGAGGGGACTCATGTAGCTCAGCTGCCACTACTCCAGAGTCTCTCATTGATCCTCAGGACAGTGATAACATCATAGGACTGAGTCTACGCAACTTTGCCATTGACATCTTTGAAAGAGATGACTTTGAGCAAAGGTATCCAGGGTGCCAAAGAGCCATATCTGGTGGTGAGACTGAGCATACTAGGTATGTTATCTCATCCCCGTGATTCTTCTCATGAAGATGAGGAAAATATGCAACTAACACTTCAGTACTTGCTTTCTAAGGTCTCCAACCTGGAATCACAGGTGAGGATCTTAGAATCAGGACTGCCACTCAGCAACTTGAGATTAACAATCTCAAGGCTAAACTAGCTGAGAACAGACGGAGAGGTCTGTTAGGCATGTACCTATTCAAGTCTCATTGACTTCTTCCTTTAGCTCATCTAGCTCTCAAGATGATGCTACCAAAAAGGGGGGAAAGTTCAGAGACAAACATCTGAGGAACCAACAACCCAGTCCTTTACTTCCCAACTCATCACACTACCTGAGTCATCTCAATCATTCAAGAGATGACTTAAAGATGCTCATGATCTCTACAGACTTTTCACAAAGTTTGTATTGAGATCCTCTTAAACAGCCCAGCCCTGACACCACACTTATATATTTTGGGGCTGAGGAGCTCAAAGACTGACTGCACCTTCTACCACTGTGAAGAAAGTTGGTCAACCTAAGGTCCACATGGAACCTGAGATTAACTTCGAAGGGGAAATGGGGACTGATGGCCCAGCAACTAAAACAGATGGGACAGAACTTGCAGCAGCCTCTTCTTCCGAAGCTCAGGCTAAAACTTTCGAAGCTGACATTGAAGCCTCGGAGAACAAGACAGTCTTCCGAAGCTGAGATGGAAGCTGTGGAAGGTTGTTCCAAATGTTCGAGGAACTGACCATCAACATGTCATTGCTGAAATAGCATCTGAGGTGAGCAGGGAGGACATTTCTGATATACCTCCATCCCAAACACCAGCTGAACCTCTCTCTCAATCTGAACCCTCTATCCAAGAACCACCACAGTCAAGCTCTGCCAAAGACAAGGCAAAAGGAATTGACTGCGGAAGAGCTTCAGGAAGGAAAGGATTGAAAAGCTCAAAAAGAAGTAGGTTTCCTGCTAAGAAGTTGCTAGCTGCTAGCTCTAAGGCAGCTACAGCTAATCAGGAGGACATCAACACTAAGAAGAACAGCACTCATTGACCATCATCAGCTTAGGAGCTGCCAATGAGGAAGCTCCTGCTATACCACTAGAGGAGTTGGTGACTTTGGAGAGGTCAACCAGGCTAAGGCAGAAGAAGAAGCCAGGTTGGCCTTGGAGAAGGAAGAAAAAGAACAAAGGGAAGCAGCCCTGTAGCTGAGAGAGGCTAGGATTAAATTCTTCTACTCTCAAGAGGATTTAGTCTTCCGGAACTGTCTCCACTTGATGATGACATGATCCTGCTGCTCCCAACAAAGAGCAGGATCAATGGAGAAGGAAAGGAAGAAAGCTGCCAGGGAGAATTGAAGGAGAGGAAGCGGAGGGAGAAAGAAAAGGGGGTCACTGCCACAAGAAGTCTAATGACAAAGCCTGGATGAAGGACTATCTCCGGCTCATGGCTTCCTCTGGTAGCAGGGGACCTATGTCCGAAGGGACACTCCAGCGGATAGTCAGTGAAATAAAAGCTGACATCCGTATAGGGAAAAGGAAGGAGATGTACAGGAGGGACAGGGAATGGTCTTCACCCCAGCCACTCAACCACAACCTACCAGAAGAACCAATCCCATTTCCCATCAAAACCGAACCCCCTGATGAAACCTTCACCCCTGACCCACAAACTTTATCCAAACCTACCTCATCACCTCAACCACCTAACTTCCCATCCTAAAACCCAAAACACAACCTAAACCACTAAACCTAAACCTACCCACAGAAACCAAGATCATCCCCTCAGCCTCCTAAACATCTCTCCTTTGAGGAGATAAAGGAGTTCCAGACAAGCTCATCAACTGCACTACTATGAGCCAGCTCCTGTTAGGGAGACCTTATCAACATCACCTATGTTGATAACTCTTCAAGCTCCCTCACTCTAGGTCAATTTCTTGAATTGCCTAGAAATACTTTGGGCCAGGCTGCACAACTTCTTGGTCTCAACTCTGATACCCCAATGCTGAAGAGAAGAGAGTAAGAAGGAGACTGGTGACTCTACTGGACACAAGGAAAGAGGATAGGACTTTCTAGTCAATCTCCTGGACCTAGGAAAGCTATAGTCCAGTGGAGGTTCGATGAACCTTCTCACAACTTTGTTGTGGAAAGGGAGAATGGTGAAACCCACCGGCTCAATGCCACTTCTCTATTGCATCTCAGCAGATTTGACATTGCTAAGCTTGCAGAGAGCCATTCTCCAATCCCTCCAACTCTGAGACTGCTGCTCACATCAGAAACTATATCAGCAGTCTCCACTTGGCTGAACTAAAAGCTAAATCCAAGATTGAAGAAGAGTTGAATTTGAAAACCCAGAAGACAAGGAAAGACCTATCACCAAAGGCACAGCCTTTCTACAGATGGTGGAAGGTCCGGAATTGGAACCAATAGTTAGATGGGAATATGAATATAGTTCCTATCAACTACTCTTTTCAGAGGGCCACACACAAGGGTACACATAATCCAAGGTGATAGAGTGGAGGTTTTTTCTACCAAGGATTGTACAAACTCCTCAGCACCACATCAGGAAAGAATGAAGAACTGATAAACACTTACTTTCAATGGTGCTGAGAGTTTTGAGAAGAAGAGGGAAGTGAAGTTTTGGTAGCATCAGCCTAGGGGGTTTGTTGGGTCATGATGAGGCTGGTGCAACCAAAACCACTTCACATAGTCATTTTGATGCTACATTCAAGGCTTCCGAAGCTAACATGAGATCTTCCGAGAGTCTGAAGAACATCCTGAAGATATCACTGATGCAGCACAGCTGAAGTCAACAGCTAAAGGCAACAGCTGAAGTCAATAGCTGAAGACAACAGCTGAAGCCACAGCTGAAGACTATCTTCCGAAGACAAGTCTGATGAAAGAGCTGAAGACAAAGTCTGAGCTTCCGAAGACAAAGTCTGATGAAAGAACTGAAGACAAAGTCTGAGCTTTCGAAGGTAAAGTCTGATGAAAGAGCTGAAGACAAAGTCTGAGCTTCCGAAGACAAAGTCTGATGAAAGAGCTGAAGACAAAGTCTGCTTCCGAAGACAAAGAAGACTCCAAGCCTCAGAAGAAGCAGTCTTCCGAAGTATAAGTGGCTTCGGAAGAAGTTATTCTTCCAAAGCATTTTATTTTTCGGAAGACATTGCTATGTCCAGTAGATATAGTATGGTCCCTAACAGTCCGATGCAGACCTCTGATACAGCATGGCATCTTCCTAAAGAGCCCTGTTGTGACCATACTTTATTCTACTGTTCACCTTTTTATGATAGTACATGTTACCAACTTTAGTTTGTGACAAAAGGTAAGTCAGGGACATGTCCTGACTACCAACTCTCGGGCAAAATGTCTGAAAGACCTCACCTAGAGTCTTGTAGTATAGATGTTAGGTTAGAGGTTTTCCAGCTAGTATCAAAGTATATCCGGCTGTAGGTAGTATTATATATATCATCTCCATGTAACTCATTAGATAAGCGATTTGAGTCCAAGAGTCTTGTAATCCTTTGAGTTGAGAAGCAAATTATAAAGTACCTTGAAAATTAACATTCTGTGTTTAGTTACTGCTTGTTACTTGTTAATTTGATCAACTCGTCGTAGACTCTTGCTGAGTTGTTGGTCAAGGTGAGTTTGAGAGAAAAACCATCTGTTGAGTGACTAACACATACGATCCTGTAGTTCTTTCTGATATATAACAAAGAAGTTCCTTTTTGTGTTCATGGCCAAGACTACGTTTGGTTATCTCGTTTAACTATGATACATTGTATTTTATTCAGCACTTGAATGTTTATTAAATTGTGATATGTTTTAATATGTTATTAAAATGGTAATTAGCTAAAAATTATGGTTTATGTCCTGTAAATTGAATAATTATTGGATGTGCTCCAATTATACATATAAACACATCATTACATATTAATTATCTTAGAAACTCTTACTAAAATGATGATTTGATACTTAAATCGTTCATATTGTGTTTTTCAGGCTTGGAAAAGACGAAGATGAATAAAGAGCTTAAAAAAGAAAATTGAAGAAAACCAAGCTCTGGAATTCAAGCATGGGGTCATGCCTCATGAGCACACCCCCATGCCCAGCCTGAAACATACTCCCGTGCTAAAATCAACACCACCCATGTTTGTCAGTTCCGACAGACAAAAGTACGGTTCCCCGCCCGAGGCACGGGGCGTGCCCCAAGAGGCACGGGGTCATGCCCCACCACAAACACGGGGTCGTGCCCTCATTAAACACAGGGTCGTGCCCGATAACATCTGAGCGTACGAGCCGACTAACTTTTACGTACATTGTACTAGCAAGGGGTCGTGCCTTTTAGGCACGGGGCCGTGCTTAAACACTCCAGAAAGCCTATAAATACAACTTCATTTGCAACTTTTAAAGGAGCTTTTTAGGAGGTGAAGTGCTGGTGTTCCCCCTGGGAACCCAGCCTTTGGAGGTCCTTAGAAGGTTTTGGATGTCCATTCACACTTAGAAGAAGCTCGGGATTGTTTAACATCATCCATAGTGAATCATCGGTTTGATTGTTCTAATTTATCGATGATTCATCTATCTTCTATCTTTGTTTTGTGTTATGTTCAAGCTCATTATGAGCTAAACTTCATTTATTCCTAATTTAGAGAAAATTTAGGTAACTTGTGATGACTAATGTGTGATTTATATGGTGTTAGTGTTATGGTGGTGTTAGGAAAACTTTCGATGGGTAGCACCTACATTTGAATGGGAAATTATAAACTTATGATTGTAATTGTGATTGTCATACACGGTTGAAAACGATGATCAATTTTTATTCGTGAAACCGATCTTCATAACAAATCTATGGCTAATTAACTAGAGAGGTTATTAGAAATCATATCATCTAACTTTCTGATCATTTACGGGTTCCATTTTATTAGTCTGAAAAATCTATAGTAATTGTTATGGTTTTTTAAAATTAATGGTATGTTGGAAAGGAACTTAATCAACTCTCTTCTTACATTAAGTTATGTCTTCAGAAATCGTATGTCGAAAAGGCACAAAAGATTTACCTACATTACTAGGGCTTGACCTAAGCAGTAAATGTCAACCTGACATGATCCTAGTCACTACGGAGCGGATAGACGAGAATCACGCCAGCTCACATTATAAACGTTAACACAATTACTTTTAATTATATCTTAATCACACCACCAATTCATCACAATTATATAAGTGTAATCTAAATTAGGATAACAGCCTTACTTTACTGAAAGAATTACCAAAGTCTCAATCTATCTTATCTATCTTTTTTATTGTTGTTTTGTTTAACTTATCATTTCTAAGTCAAATTGATAGTCAATTATAAGAGTTGTTGAGTAGGCTTAATGTGTCCACGGATTGATACTTATTCTTACCAACACTATATTACCTCACGACAGGTACACTTGTCTTTTGTGTGTAGTTTTAGTATTAGTAATAACCAATTAAAACTGAATATGTGCGAAAACCTTTATCAAAATATATACTATCCGCACGCATCAATTATATAAAACATCAAGTTAAAAGATGCAATCTTACTTGAATGATAGTTGTTTTTAGCATTTGAACAAGTTAGGGTCGGCTTAACATTTTTAGAGGCCCAAACGAACCAAAAAATGATGCCCTTTTGAAAAAAAAACTCATCGTTTAATCTTTCTGTGCGTATTAGATCATAAGTAGTTTTTCATAGCGATCTTTGCAGTAATTCATTTAAAAATTCTTCTTCTTAGCCTTTTTATCGTATTTTAAAGCACCACATTGAAATTTTTGAATTTGGATATTATTATAGGTTCTACCTAGTCTAGTATACACTAACTAAATTAAATCAAGCAATGAAGTAATCAAATAAATCAAATTCAAATGGAATTTTAGTAGCCCTAACTTCAGATCCAAGACAACCAACACTAATTCAGGTCAAATGCACAAATTAGTAACACTAATTTGACTTTCAAGTTAGGGTTTAGAGTAAGCAAAGTCGGATTACAACATAACAATAACAATGAAAATAAACTAATGATATTAAAATACCTCGATCCAAACAAAAGCATATAAGAAACAATCTTTAAAGTAACTAAATAGTTACACCTTCGGTTAAAAAACATTTTTTATGACTCATTAAGTGTTGCAACTAAGTAACTAAACCTAAAACCAAAAGTGATTGGGTGTTTCCACATTTTCATAACACTACTTGTGTTTCCAGTGTTGCTTGGTTCTTATTTTTTGCAATTGGATTACCCGTTCAATTCAATCTTCAATCATAACTTTTGCATTTACTTTCTTTTAATTTATTTTTATAGTCAAAGAAGTGTAAGACCAATCATATTGCTCTCTAAATAAAATACTTCATTTATACCGCGCTATCTAGATTATTAAAAATTTACGTGATTTAATGACAGGCATCATTAGTTCATTGTTATTAACAAGCATCTTTTGTGAATACTGAAATGAATGGTGAGTTACAATATTCCAATATTTATTGTTGTTCAATATATAAATTGTGAATTCTGTGAAATAAGTTTGTGCAATTGGGTCTAATTGCTCTTATAATGTTTTATTTTACATTTAAATATATAACATGTATCGCGCTGATCAAAGGTTCTTTGGTTAATTTTAATCATCGTAGATGTTAGCACTATTGTAATATTGTGTTTTTTTTCATATATGTCTTAACTTGGTCTACATTTTAATATAATTTGTTTAGAAATGAGGCATGCCAGATATAATACGTATTTATTCACAATACAAATTCGAGTTAATTTACGTTATCATCTGACTGTCCTGTCGGTACCGAAGAAGCAGCTAAACGGAATCTGTCTCAGATGACGCAAAACACCATCATCATCGACACAACTGAAATCCTACTGACTACCATCACCATAGACGCCACCAACATCGGTAACCAGAATTGATCTCACATGAGGAAACTGTAATCGATCGACCTGACCACTGTCACCATCGCCGCCACCACCACCATCACAATCAAAGGGGGGTTGGGGGCACGAACATGCATCGACCGCGAACAACCGCCGTGAGGCGGTACGGGCGGCGGTAGGATAATCAGATCTGGAAACCCTAGAGGGTGATGTTTCTGCTGTCGAGAGGAGCACAATCACGGACATCCGAAACCCTAGGGTCACCATCACAGCCGTGAACATCAACGACACCCAGGGGAGAACCAGCATCATCGGCGACAACCATTGTCGCCATCGTGAAACCAACCGATCGCAAGCATTCGTACAACACTGAAGACCACACAACCATTGCCGGCGATGCTAGAATGTCTAAATCGGCACATCGGCCGAGTGAACTACGGCCGTGAAGGTTGCGCATGGTGTGGCCGGAGACAAAACAAACCCTAGATTTGAACCACCATTGTTGCCATCGTTACACACCAGAGGGCCACCACCTGGTCCAACCGAAACACAGAAGGGCGGTGAACCGACAACGACACCTGCTGTAGTGTCACCGTCGCCATCGCCACCACTGATGCAACAGCCGGAGGCGGGCACCGCCGGCCCATCCAATAGTCTAACACCATTACCATTTCTTTCTCTAAAATACCCAAAACGCAAAGAAGTCGACTTATATACAAAGCTAGCTTCATCGATTTTGTACATCATGCTTAACAAACTTTAACAAAAAATCACTGCTCCTCCTGTTGCTATCTAATAATAAGGTAAATGTTAGTTTAAAATCTATCTATTAAAATGCTTAAAATTTTATATTATTTTAATGTCTTATTAATTTTATAATATTTTATTGTTTCTCTATTATAACTTTTAAAAGGAATGGTTTTCTAAATTTCGAATATAACGTTGCCTATTTTATATTTATCACGTTCTTGTTGAAGTTTAGCTTGAAATCAATCCCCGGTCGAATCTATCTATTATAATAAAAGAAGGTTTTCAAATGACATTTCGTAAAATCTACACCATCTAATTTTTTATTTTCTCACTTCTCTCTCCTATTTAATAACTACATAAATACTAATAATTTATTTAATTCTTTTTGAGATTAAAAATTATTTTTAATAAATTGAGATAGAGATGCTTTTATAAATGTAACTTCTAAATGAACAAAATTTTAAAAAAAGAAAATTTTCTAAAGCAACAAACATTCTTAAGAATATGAAATAGTTTAAAATGGTTTTTTTAATAATTTTTTATAAAACAAAATAACTAAAATTAGGAGTTAAACAAATAAACACTATATTTCACTCAAGAGTAGGTCTGGGAGGGATAGGTGGTGCAAGTATTTCCTCTATCTTGGTAGATAGAGAGACCGCTTCCAAAGAGACCGCCGACTCATTAACAAAAGCATAACAATAGCAAAGGCACATATTATATAACATACAACACACAGCACACAGCATACAGGTATGTGTCAGCTAAAGATTTAGATATTGATATTGCATACATCAGATAAGCGGCAAGTTTCATCTAAAAAGGGCAGATGTGGGCTACGTACACATCACACGAGTGCCCCTGCATCATGTCTCATTTATCTTTCCTACCCACAGATCCCACTAAAAGTCCTTAATTTTAATTCTACGCCACCACTCACTCCTATCCTCGATCATGTGCTCAGAGAGGTGCAAGTGTACCATATCTCGCCTAATTATCTCGTCCCAGGTCAACCTACGTCTCCTCTACTCCTCCTACCCTCTAAGTTGATGTTCTCTATTATTCTAACGGGTGTTGTCATCGGTCTCCTCTTCACATGCCCAAACCATCTTAATATTCCGTTCGTATTTTATCTGTGATACAAGTCACCTCTAGCTTCAAAACACCTCTAGCTTCGAAACCACCTCTAGCTTCAATATTAAAAATTTTCTTATTATAACTTCTAACTAAAATTAGGAGTTATAATAAGAAAATTTTTAATATTGATATTTTTAAAACGGTTTGTTTGGAACAAAATGTTTATTAAAAAAAAAAGCAATACGTGTTTAAATAAATAAAAGTGCAAAAATTGATATTATTGTTTATTACTTGTATTTTACTCATATGTAATTTCAGTCATATCGTTTTATAATTAATAAATTTTTATTACTAATTATTTAATATTTTATTTATTCAACACGTGTAATACACGGGATAGTAACCTAGTGTAATATACCTAACAGTTCTTACAATAATGTAATGTCTTTTTAAATTTACCTTTCGACGTTATCATTTCCATAAATGTTGTGAAAATTTTGTTCAAAACCTACCCAGCAAGTTGAGCTCAAGATGCAAGGCTCTAATATGATATTTTCATTCCATGAGAAGTTAATTTTTTCATGATTTTAGTGGCACAATCAGTCAAAAAAGTTGCGATCATTTTTTTTAGTAAATTATGTTTTTCGTCCCTGTGGTTTGATGGTTATAACCATTTTCATCCAATAGTTTAAAAACGTCCGGTTTAACCACTGTGGTTTAAAATCGGTCACAATTAAGTCCAGGACACTAACCCCCATCCATTTTTTCCGTTAAGTGTATGTAAAAAGACAAAAATACCCTTGGACTTAAACTGTTACTTCAATATCTATGTATAAAATATTAATAATATGTATATATACACACACACTCACTCTCTCTATCTCTATTCTCTCTCTCTCGTTTTCCTCCCTTCGGCCTTCAACCGCCTTATAGTTAATTCCATCGTTAGGAATCGGCAGGAGTAAAGGGTTATGAAGTATGACGGTTTTCTGGCCAACCATAGCAGCGCTTTGTAAACAGGAAAGGCAGCTCTTCATTCAATTTCAATCAGATTAGGGTTACTTTTTCATCTGAAATCACAGACGAAATCAAAGACGAATATTAGAATACAGAAATCACAGAGTGCGATTATCACAAATCAAAGACGGAATCAAAAGGATTTGTAGTAGTTTTCGTTGATTTCTCTCTGATTTTCATTTGGTCTTACTTTTTGGGCTTTCGTTTGACATCAGATTGTGCAAACAAAATCATAGTACTAAGAAAGCAAAGAAGCATCGCACAGATCACCACCTAAAAATCACGAACCGGACCTTTAATCAGGCGTCGATTGAGGGTGTACTAATGTGAATAGGTTTAGGGTTTGAATATGGAAGATGGAGATTTGAATTTGGGATTCAAAATTGGTTGGGTTGTGGTTAGGGTTTCTAATTTTTTTAGGGTTTCGATGTATGTGGTGATGGTGTGATGTTGGTTGTGCTGGTGCAGTGGTGTTATGGTGGTGGTGGAGACGAGGGTAGTGTTGTGGTGGTGGTGATGGTGTGGTAGCAGTGGTGTTATGGTGGTGGTGTGGGTGGTGTTGTGGTGGCAGTGGTGATAGTGGTGGTGTTGGGGTGGCGATGGTGGCGGCGGTGGTGGTGGTGTGGTGGCAGTGGTGGTGGTCGTGGTGGTGGTGTTATGGTGGAGGTGGTGGTGGTGGTATATATATGTGTGTGTATATATATGTGTGTGTGATGGTGGTGGTCTGATAATGCTGGGGTGGGGTTGGGGTGTGATGGTATGGTGATTAATTTAAGAGTAACAATTTTAATCCAAGGGTATTATCGTCTTTATTAAATATTTAACGGTGACATTGGATGGAGTTAACGGTTTGGACTTGATTGTGACAAATCTCAAACCATGGTGGTTAAACCGGGCGTTTTTAAACTATTGGATGAAAATGGTTATAACCACCAAACCACAGGGACGAAAAGCGTAATTTACTCTTTTTATTTTCTTAACTTTCGGTTGCAAATGTTTTTATAGGTTTTTTATTAGCACCAAAACATTTTTGGTTTCTCAGTTTAGCCCATTCTTGCTTAGTTGATGGGTTTTGGTTTAAAGATTTTAAATTACGGAAGAGGATATCCTACAAAGGCTGTATTTCCTAAAAAGGGTGAGAAGTAATTCTGGTCATTGGATCAACTCATTAAATAGATCAATGGTTCAAAAAAACGCGGTAACAAAAATGTAAATAAGTGGAAAACTGCTAACAGACAGAGGGGCAAAAAAGCAATTTGACACAATGGTTGTTTGACACAATGGTTGTTTGACACAATGGTTATTTGACACAATGGTTGTTTGACATAATAGTTGTTTGACACAATGGTTGTTTGAAACAATGGTAATTTAACACAATCGTAGTTTGACGCAATGGTAGTTTGACACAATGGTAATTGAAATAATAGTAATTTGGTATGTTGGCATTTATTATATTTTGCTATGTGTTGGCATGTTAATATTTGTTGCTATATGTTGCTTTACATTACATAATAATATTTTGGTAACTTGTTTTTATCGTCAAAATCAAACGTAAACAAAACTCTTCAAACATGACACAATGAGACTTATGACACAATGAATATAATAACACAATGAATATAATGACACAATGAGTATATGACACAATGAATCCTATTCTTGAATAGGCATAGAATCACCCGATTGTTCTGTTTGAAACTTGTTTATCCTTAATGCTTTGAAGATATAAACTGCAATTGTGTATAATGTGACCAGGTTGTTTGCAAAACCCACAATTTCTCAACTTTTTCCTGTTTGTTCGATGGCTAACTCACGAGCTGACTTCATTCTTTTCGGCCTACCTTTTGTCTTTTGCTTAACAGTACACTGAATTTTGCTTCATTTCGTTCGCTCCCTCCAGGTAACTCTGCAAACCTATCTCTCCTGCTTGGAGGTGGGGCGCGACCATTTGAACTTTATCAGCCTTAGACTTGTAACTATTTAAATAATCAAGATAAAAACACAAACTCGTCTTTGTTCGTAACCAATTGATTAACAATAATTGTTTTATTCAGACACAATGACAATACAAAATATACAATGACGAATAAAAAGACACAATGATGATATCTAAGACACAATGATAATGTCAACCAATAACAAAAATCATATAACAAACACAACAACATAAAAGACACAACATATAGAGACTCACCTGATATTTATAAATATGTTCAACAACATATTGATAATGTCCAGAGTAATCTAACAGTATAGACACAATAACTGTTTTATTCAGACACAATAACAATACAAAAGACACAATGACGAACAAAAAGACACAATGATGATACCTATGACACAATGATGATACCTATGACACAATGATGATGTCAATCAATAACAAAATTCACAGAAATCAGACAGTATAGACACAATGATGATCCAAACGACAAAATTATTAACATACTATTTCAATTACAGTATATATCGTCTTCATGCGACAAACTGATGAAATAAAATAGATCAACATAACTCAACGATCTTCAACAGAAACAACATAAAGCAATCTTCAACAGATGAATTCGATCGTTTAAATCTTCAACAATTGAAATTGATGTAAGATGAAACGTCAACCGTTTGAATCGATAAATTGAGAATTTTGTTGAAGGCTTGTGTTCAAATAAATTAGATGTAAGCAATCTTCAATAGAATTGATGTAAGCCCACACCTTCATCTCAATAAGTTATACTTCCTAAAATACCCCTCTTTCTATTTTTAAAAATATGTCACATGTCACTCACCGATTGCTTCTCACACTTTTTACATAATGTTCACTTTGTATTTGAACCCAATACTTATATTTATCTGTCGGTTTGATTCTTTTCCATCATTATTTTTTAACAATATTTTAAATGTTAGATTACAGAAATCACTAAATAATGTCATGTCATACAAAAAATTTATTTTTAAAATACAAAAGACCCTCCTAAGAGAGAGAGAACTCACCCCTCTTTTCTATAAGGTATTTGCTAATCAGACGCCCTGTCAGAGGATAAATAAACGCCCTTTGACTTTTTTCACGGCCCGTGAAGTGCCTCACGGGCCGTGCGGTTTTGAAATTTAATTTTCATACCTACATTTACTCACGGGTCGTGTAACACCTAACGGCCCGTAAATGTCCACTCCCACGGCCCGTTAACAAGTGCCATAACGGCCCGTGAGTTATCTCACGGGCCGTAGTAGTCTTTCTGAGAATTTACTTTCCTCGATTTGCGTGCACTTTTAAATTTTATAATTATGTGTCGCGACGTATTATTCCTTGATTTTATTAAGATTCTATATAAAACATTATATATATTACTTGTTATATACGGTTAGTGAGAAACGAAACAGTTAAAATGTCTTCTCGTGGAGGTAATAGAAGACGTCAAAATGAGTCCTCTTCAAACTCACGAGATATTGTGGAAAGTATTCCTGATCCAATAGATAACCATAATTGGCAGAACGGGAGGAACTGGTCTCAAAATGTTATTCACTTTATACGTAAGGTTAATTTTCCAATCATGTAGAGTGTATTACATGGGTAATTCCGATATTCAGTTATAATTTTGGCGTGAATTACTCGGAAACGTGTCTTTAGGTACAGAGGTATGATTTAAAGTTTTTTTGCATATTTTATTTTATTTTAAAATTCTAACAATTAAAAAAGTTGTTATTTTATAGCATGTTCGGGCGTGGACAAATAGACTCACAATATGGAGATACGAAAAAATACGTAGAACAGAAGAGTTGTCGGGTAGTGATCGTTGGACGATTCTCCCATTTGAGTGGTTTAACTTAATATACTCGGGGTCCGTTAATGGTAACGAATATGGCGACGGGAGTGACTGTCTATATCCCGCATTATGGGAAGTTGATACGGTAATACTGTTTCCATGTTTTACAATAAAAATCATGAATTTATAACCGTGAATTAAATTGTTTTGTAGGTTTACGTACCAATGACTAATGACAAATAAAATTGGTATCTTTTTAAGATTTCTATGGACTCACTACAAGTTCGTATCTATTCTCTATACGAATGCCGACCAAATACGTGGGATGATTCATGGTGCATTCATCGTAATGCCCGAACGATTTTCGTACAATTCGAATCGTACTTTTTACATTTTCTGTCACGTATACAATATTGGCAGCACTCCGTACAAGAACAAATCGAAGAACTGGTCGTATCCGGTGAAACCGTTTGGCCTCCTAACGCCGGTCATATTGGTCGAGATTCGGGAGTTGTAATATGTATGTTATTGCTTAGGTTGGTTCAAAATAGATCTTTAGAGTGGCAAGAGGTTAGCTTACAGGATGCTTGCTTTAGATTCCGAAGATTTATGGCAGACGAACTGTATTCTAGACGTATAATGTAGAACAGTAATTAAATATTTTATTAAAACATAAACGTTTATTAGTACACTTTATTAAAAACGATAAACCGTTATTATCACACAATAATAAAACACATAATTTTAATCTCTTGATCTTTATAAAAGATCCAAGCCACAAAATGGTTAAAAGAAATTCCAAAATGCTCCCGATATCTTTCTTGAGTTGTTTTCATAATATCCATATCATTCCATAACGTATTTCGATTGTTGTAAACGTCTTTGTAGAGCTGGTGAAATGTCGTGACCTTCCTTCTCAAGTCAAACCACTTGTTGCTAAGTTCACGAGTGGTGCGATATTCTTCACGTTCGAGAATTTGATGAAAACGAGTTGAAGCCCGGTTCCAAAATATTAAATTTGGTGGGATAGTCCCTGAATTTTCTATACAAGATCTTACTAAAGTCACATCCTCTTCATCCGTCCATGGATTTTGATCCGGTGAATGGGACGAGGAACTTGATGTAAAACTTGTAGCACTCATGGTTTGGATATTGAGTAAATTTGTGTGAATTGGTTGTGTGAAGTGGTTGAATTTATAGACCTAAAAAATAATGAAACAGCCCGTGAGGAACGTTACGGCCCGTATGCGGGCTACCAAACGGGTCGTGAAGTCTCAACGGTTGTTTTTTAAAAATTACACACCTTCCTCACGGCCCGTTTTTGCAATCAGTAACGGGCCGTGAGGCCCTTCACGACCGTGAAGCCGTATTATATATACGACCTCACGGCCCATTTCTTCATTTACGCCCCCTAAACACACATCCGATTCACTCTGTCACGTGCTCCGAATTTTCATCACTTTCATACTGCCGACTCATTACTACGATACGTATTCAAATTCGTATTTTATTGTTGTATATTTATCGTTTAAATATGTTAAAATTTAATTTAAAAACGAAAATAATCTGAAAAATTTTGGGGTTACGGGCCGTGAGACACTCTCACGGGCCGTAACCTTTTGAATTTTCAAAGGGTCACGGGCCGTAACCCTTTGAACATTCAAACGGTTACGGCCCGTGAGAGCGTCTCAGGGCCCGTAACCCTTTTTTGTTCTTGAGATTTTCTAATTTTTTTTTTTGCAAATTATGCCACCGCGTAAACGTTCACGTCCAGAGACCGAGCCTGAGGGTCAGGGTGACTTCCTGGACCCACATCCGTATCTTCGTTTTCCTCGAGAGACACAGCCACGGCTTAGGCTGTGGAAGCTGATTGGACGGCCCCTGAAGGGGACCTGCACCCTCGACTAGGACGTGCTAGAGGAGGTTGGAGATATAGCATGTGCCCAGGACATCGTTGGGCTCGAGGGAGAGACGCCCTGGAGGCGTATGTTTGATTTTGGATCTAGGAGGGGCTACAGGGAGCTCACGTTAGAGTTTTTGTCTATGTTTTTGTTCACTCCCGCGACGGAGGATGAGGACCCCCGGGAGCACCTAGCTGTTCGATTTATGTTGGCGAGCACTAGGTTTGAGTTCACCCTCGCTCAGTGGGCGGTGACTCTTGGGTTTTACACCCAGGAGGAGACGCAGGATCCTCGTTTTTATTCTGACGAGGTCCAGTCAGAGGCGGCTCCTCTGGTCGGATGGTGGCCGACCATTTCCGACCAGCCATGGGAGGGCGCCATTAGGGTGAGCTCAATTAAAGATCCGTTGCACCGGTATCTACACCGGTGCATTACCGGCACCATTGCCGGCAGAGACCAGAGTATGGAGCATGTGTCGCTCCTTGATTTATTTTTTCTGAGGGCCTTGCTTTCACTTAGACGGGTGAATCTTGCTCACTGCATGGCCGCCTATTTCTTCAGCGTCATTCAGGGCAAGGTAAAAAAAATATTTATATTAATTGTTAATAAATAAGTATTATCTATTATGCGACTCATAATTATGCCTCTTATTTGATTGTTTTGCAGATGGATAGCCCGATTGTTTGCGGCTCTTACATCACCGTCATTGCCTCGCGCTTAGGGTTGTTTACGGACGCCCTAATTTCGAGGCAGACGACGGACACGCCGCCTCGGATTTTGGGTCGACAGATCGTCATGGCCATGGGGATTGCCGCCAAATTTGGCGACGACCTCCGATGGTCCACTGATGGTGGTCGGACCATCTGGCAGCCGGTGGCGGACGTTGGTGAGGAGGAGGAGCAACCGGCGCCGCAGCAGCAGCCGCAGCCCCAGCCACACGCCAGAGCACCCGTCCCACCGCCAGTACCGCCTGTTCCTAGGACCATAATTCGGCAGATTCCGCCGACGGGGGAGTTTATGGAGGAGTCACTACATTTGGCGCGCCAGTCCCACGCCATGCTAGTATGGATGGCGGATGCGTACAACATTTTTGCTGCTAGCCAGGGTATCGACCTCCCCCCTCAGTCGGAGTTGCCTCCGTTTGTCAGACGACCTGCAGGTGATGACGAGAAGGCTGCTGGTGGTGATGAGGAGAATGCTGGTGGTGGTGATGCTGGTGGTGGTCATGACGCATAGATAGTAGGCTTTATTGTTTTATTTACCTTTCATGTAAAAAAATTGAAAAATTTTGTTGATATATTATGACTTATTTTGGATGACGTTTAAATATTTAATTATATGTTTACAATTCAACAATAATATTATGCATCTCAACAAATATTATGCATCTCATATCATTAACATTCCTACACACCTTTTATGCTAACCAAATGCCCAGCTCATATAAACAAAATTCAAAAGTTGAAGAAAAGTTCGATAATCTTCTTATTGCATTTTTCTTTGGAAAACGAAAGAATTGATTACATGTTTACAATTCCACAATAATAAAGAATTGAATAAATAATAGATTACATGTTTACAATTCAACAACAATAAAGAATTGATAATGTGTAAATTATACTAAATCTATACGTTCAACCGGGTCTACGGGCCTTAGTTCGAGATATTTTTGAAATCGACTTCCGTATATAACCTCCCAATCATTAGCGTTTTCTGTTTTGTACAAATACCAATATTTGCTCGGAACAGGCATTGGATAGTCACCCACTAATCGAATTCTAATGAAATGGCTATCTTGAACATAAGCAATTGAAATTATATGATGTTCACTGATATCACGAGGAGATAACCAGAACGGGAAAAAAGTAACGGAGTTGCCGATAGATATAAAAATTATAACCACTCGAAACCTGTTAGCAATAAGGATTGTAGCAGGTAGCACTGTCATCCAATTTTTGTGGGGAGTTGCACCTAAGCCGTTCCAGTTTAATGATTCCCTTATTTCGTTTATATCAGGAAACATCGCAGCGTACATATGTCTGTTTTCATCCAACTCAGCTATAAGTTCCGTACGAATAAAACGGCAGTGATTTTCACCATATCCCAGTGCGAGTGCTATAGCACGAAAACCACAATTGCCGTCGGCTAAAACATCATCCGCACCTGAAATATACGGAAAAAAGAATGATGGAATTCAGCGATTAAACCGGAAAAAATTGTTTTTATCTTCGTCGCTCGGGATATATGAAAACTTGGAACTCTGTTGAGATAATCCATCTTTGGCTCTTGATTTCGAAGACATGGATTGACTGCGCTGCGAAAACCCTTGTTTTGACTTCACCACCGAACTTGAATATGTTGGCGAACCTTCAAAATTTTTTCTAGGTTGAACATATGAACTATGTCTGGGGGGTCTAATATTGTTTCTTTTTGCTTATCTTTTTTTGGACGACCCCGTGTATGTGTTTGGACTTTAGGAGGTTTTTTATCAGTTTTTGAAGGATTAATGAAAGATTTGAAAATATTAATCAAAGATTTTTTCGTATTTTCGGGTTGGACAAGTAAATGTTTTGTCACCATCTCCATCTCTTTATGTACATCTACTTGAACCTCCCGTACAATATACGCGGGTGAAAAATCTAGCTTCCTCCAAAAAACATCAATGACATCGAGCGGGATACATTGACCTATAAAATAATATATTAAATTAAATATAATAAAACTTTTCATAAAAAATAAAAAACGTAAAAGAACATTCACCTGTTTGAAAGTAATTGTTTAATTTACAAGCACACGGAAGACCACAGCTGGTAAAAAGAAGGCAGCCACATGATTCTTTGGATATAATTAGATGATTTATCCTGTTAATCTCACCAACTAACATATCCAAAGCTGCAATAGAAACGTTACCTCGCAGCAATTTAAGCACTTCATGATTATGCTGCACCATAAGCATGATTTTGCTTTTGGTAAAACTTTCTTTAATAGCAATTTCCTGGGTAACTAAGATATTATTAATAAAAGGAATAAATCTATCCAGGGTGCTATTGGTTGCTTTCAGGTAACTTTTCAACAACGAATGTTGGCTCTCAACTCGGTTCGTTGTGTGTTGACCGAAGTTATAACTTTTATTTATCCACGCCGACACAAATCTCTCTTTGTAGGGATCCAACCAGTTATTTTTTAGGTACATCAGCACTCCTATTTAAAAAAAATATACTTATTTTTATGTAAATATACATATATTTTTAAGAATAACACTAGAAAACTTACTTGAATGTTTGAACACCAATCTGCGATAAAGCCGGTCGTAATTATAAGCGTATATGTCCGTTGTTGCAGAGTTAATAAGTACCGACCACACATGCTCAAAAGCACCCCACTCTTCATTTGAAAAACTCACCTTGCAATGTTTAGCAATATTTTCCGAAATATGCCACCTGCAAAGTAATCGAACAGCACTCGGAAAAACTTCTTCTGACGCATTCATCAGAGCGAGGTCTCGGTCGGTTAGTATAACACGGGGCTCCATACACTTTCTTCCAGCGTTGCTTTTAGTTGCTCTAACACCCATCTGAAGTTGGCTTCACGCTCATAATCAATGAATGCGTGAGCAACAGAAAAAGATTTCAGGGTGGATGTCACACCACCATTTGAACAAATGGAATTTATATAAGTTAGTTTTGTATGTCGTATCAATCATCAACACATGTGGGTACGCACGCCATAATGTATGAGATGTGGGATGTATAAAAAAACCCCGTCGACGGTATTTGTCGGTTCATCTATATGAGGGGTGTAAATATATTGATGTTGTTGTAGTATAGAAAAAAACCCTGCATTAGGGTTTCACCAATTCTGGTAGAATTTTTAATTTTTGCCCGAGCGTTATATATGGTTCGTAACACAGACACGTTATTGGGATTTTATTCCCTCAACGTGCCTAGAATGTTTCGAAGGTCAATATTTTGCTCGGTCAGATTCTTTACAGTAGAAAGCTTATTTTCGGTGAGCCTCATTGCGTATGCATGTCCTTCCAGGTGTTCAGCAGGTTCATGGTTATGAGTATCATTCACAACAACTATAATCCACCCATCTCTCTTTATCTGGTACTTACCCTGCAATTCAAATTGACAGTTTATTTTTTCGTGCCACTTTTCTTAGAGTGGATGCTCCCTTATATACACCACCCCGATCACATTTCAACCAAATTTTAACCACCGCACCATTCCAATTTCTTTTGAACGTTGGTGACAATAACAAACCCATTTTCTCGCCCCACGTTAGTTGCCCAATTAACTAATTCTTCACGAGATGAGAAAACCTAATAAATTTAATATTTTTAGTTAGTTATTATTAAATGAAAGTAAAATGAAAATAAAATTAAATATGATATATCTTATAACCTGATTCGTGTCGTATAAACCTCTTTTACCGGAACCAGAACCGTCACTATCACCGCTGCTATCGCCACCGTTAGCACCCCCGTCATCGCCGCCATCATTCCCGCCGTAATTGGACGCGAACTGTCCTAAATAGTTTGAAGCAGTCTCATCGTAATAACCGTAACCCTCCTCAGGGTAATAGTTAGATTCCGAACCGAATAAATAGTTGCTATCCCAGAAAGACATCATAACGTTAAATATTAACGTTTATATAGTAGTTGAAATAGAATATTGCGTTTATATAGTAGTTGAAATGAAATGAATTTATATCGTAGAAATTTGAATTATGAAATGAATTTATAAACTAACGTTTATATAGTAGTTGAATTGGAATATTGCATCTCGTCACATAATTAACACGAATATCAAGGAATATTACGTCATATCAAATAATGTAATAAATACAAAATTACACGACTATCGAGGAATATTACGTCATATCAAATAACGTAATAAATACAAAATTACACGAAAAACGAGGAATAATATATCTCGTCAAATTATTAAAGGTGAAAATAGGACCCGTAAAGAAGTTCACGGCCCGTAAGTGGAATGCCAAACGGGCCGTGAAGAGCTTCACGGGCCGTGAAAAAATATGACCGTGAACATCTTCACGGGCCGTTACATTTTTGAATGACTGATTTGACTACCCGACAGTCAATACGGCCCGTGAAGGGCCTTACGGCCCGTAAGTAGGGCGTCTGAATATCCTTGAGAGCGTCTCTTTAGTAGGCCCCTTTCTATAAATATTACTTGCACTAGCTTTAGTAAACATATCCTTTCGGTTACTATATAAATATGGTCAACCTCTATATACTCTAAACTATATTCATAAATATTTATAATAACTTTTTTTTCCTCAAATATGATATCTTTTCCATGATGAGTGATACGAATTAGAGTGTTGACCGTAAGGGTTGACTTTAGTTGAGAAGTTTGTTATGATTTTAAAGATCGGTTAGAAGTTAGTTGAGTGAATATAAAGAGAGGGAAAGAATTATGAGAAAGGTGTGTAGAAAATTCTAGTTTCCTTTCCTTTTTCTTGTAATCTTGTAACACCATTACTCAATCAGAATGCAATTCTTCTTTCTTGCAATCTCTTGGTAATAGTATAATTGATCATTGTTCATACAATCTCAATTATCACCTATCGTTGTTCTTTAGTTCGTATCAATGAGTTAATTTTTACGTGATTTCAATAGCAAATTGATCACAACTTTTTTCCGATCGTAAGTGCCTTTGTAGGTTTTCGATTCGCGCCATAACGTTTTCTTTAATTTCTCTTTTAGGTCATTCTTGCTTAATTGATGGGTCTCTTATGTAGTTATTAAAATTGATTTCTTTTTACGGTTTAAATTATTTATTGTCGTCTTGATTCTTTTTCTTTATCTAATTTTTAAATAATATTCTAAATGTTAGATTACTATTGTCTTGATTGTGTACGCAAGGTAAAATCGAGTGACGATCAAATATATATAAGTTTGGTTGGAGACCAGAAAAAAATACTTCTTATTAGTAACAGATTTATTAAAAATAAAAAATAAATATATAAAATGAGCCCCTAGTTTTTTATTAATATATTCGTTTGTTAACATTTACTTACTATAACTCAAAAAGCAATGTCGGTGGTACACCGACACGGCTATATATGCCCACTTTGTGTTTGAATAATATCTTTTTGTTTGCTTTGCAAACACCATTGTAGCTTTGATACGTTGGTTTTATGGTCTCAAGCTCATTCAAACGGCTTTAGTTATACACCCTTGAGGTAATTTTTTTAGTTAACTTCATGCCATAAGCTATAAGTACACACTATGCATGTCATCCGTAATCATGCATAACGTCATTCTATGCTTATTTTTACGTACGTTTTTAGTTTGTCTACGTTTTAAGTAAATTTTCTTTGGAAATGGGTCGAGTTAAATAAATACGTTTTCATTAGACGGTATAAATCCGAGTTACTATACGTTTCGACGTAAATATACTTAAAAAACGAGTTGGGCGCGATTGTAATATATACTTTATTGCACCGCATACGCCACCACCACAAGTAGCTTTTTATGTACGCTTTTTTGACAAATTTATTTGGAAAAGTGCTGAGTCAAATATAAGGTGATTTCATTCAAAGGTATAAATCCGAGCTGTTTTATGTTTCGACATAAATATCAAAAACGAATCAGATCAACTGTATTCTATATTTTATTATGTCACGTATGATATCGCTACAACACGCCACGGGTAAAACTTAACCGTCACCCGATCTATTATTATTATTATTATTATTATTATTATTATTATTATTATTATTATTATTATTATTATTATTATTATTATATTATTATTATTATTATTATTATATTATTATTATTATTATTATTATTATTATTATTATATATTATATTTTATATTTTTTATTTTTTGAAGTGTGAACTGTTATAACCTGAGTGACACGTGTGACCTCGAGACATCAAAATCGCACGTGTCCTCTCACCCCCTCCGCAACTGTCCCATTACTCCGGCTTTATCATCGCTGTAGAGCCACAACAACAATCTTCTTCTTCTTCTTCTTCTTCTTCTTCACCTATTAATCCTCTATCAACATCCAATTCAAATCGCTAACAATGGCAACATCATCATCTCTCACCAACAACAGTCTCGCATGGTACAAACACATCACAGATGCTCAGAGCTTTAATGGAGGCATAGCGTTGTTGAATGAATTGTGGAATGGGGTCGCTCAATCGCCCAAATGGCAGGATGGCGTGTTTTATGCTCTGTGTGGTGCTTATGCGCTTGTGTCTCTGGTTGCTCTGGTATGGTTTCTGATTGTTGATGTTCGTGTGTTGTGAGTTTTCGATTTGAGGGGTGTGAGTTTTCGGTTATAGTTTTTAGTTGGAGTTGATTTCGGGGGTGAATGTGTAGATACGTGATGTAATAACTTAATTGTATGTATTATGCAAAACCTTGTAGAGATCGATTGTTATCGCCGATTTGTAGAGAAATGTGATTTGGGGGTGTTTGGGTTGAATGTTTTGGTGGATTGTTGCTTCTGTAATCTGAATTAAGGATAAGTTTAGATTTAGGGCTGTTTGGTTATCGTACGACTGATTTAGGGCTGGTAGTTGTTATGGACCGAAACGGACTTGCCCCACATTGCCACATCGGTTATATGGGCAACTGATGCGGTGTATGGGCAGTGATGTGGGGTTTATAAGGTAAATGGGTTTCCTCACCCATCCGACCAGTCTTTGGTCGGTAACACTAGTGGTAGCTATAATGTGTGTTTGGTTTTAAGGGAATGAAGATCATCTTTTGAGAACTTTTATATAATTTAAAGGTTTTGCTAAGAAAGCCCTATGGGAGTATGGGCTATTTTTTGGGAGGTAACTTTTATGATTTAAATGCTTAAATTATTGTACTTTAACCACCATTATACAACCATCAAAGAACCACTAATCACACGTGCTTAATTCTTGTACTATAGCCACCAAAGTAGCACTAAGAGCTATGTTTAGCATTTCCCATAATTCCATAATTTAACAATCAACTGTAACATAGTTATTATAAAAAATACCTGAAACTAATTTTATAAATATATGAACTTACATAATTGCATTACATAGATTTGGAAAAAGTTACATAATTGCATTACATAGATTTGGAAAAAGAATAAGCACAATTTAGTAACTAACAAAAATGATTTAACATTGATAGAATGATGTTTCTAGTGACCAGTGATTGGGGTCAACTGGGGTCGGTTTTAGTTGGGCCTTTCAGTAGGATACTAGAACCAAAAGTATTTTTGAGCTCATACGGGACCTCGTAGTCACAGGTTTTCCAGCCAACACCGGACCAGCTGGGGTTGGTTAGTTGCATTCTCATACCCCAGAAAATAACAAACCGAACATCAGTTTTAGGTATAATACCCGTATCCATATGGTTAAATCAAAAGTATTTTCAAGTAATGATACATGTTTCCACATCTATAACAAATCTTGACTACTAACCTGCATCTAATCATAAACTTTTGACTAGAATCTAAAATCCTTTAGCAACTTGAAAATTGGTTACTATATCTATGATAAGCCTCTCCCATTTGGCATTTAAAATCAGAGATTTTTTATTAAGTCTATACAAACAAGATTTACACCAACTGATGATATTCGAATATGCAGGTACAACTAGTTCGTATTCAGATGAGAGTGCCAGAATTCGGCTGGACAACACAAAAGGTCTTCCACTTGATGAATTTTGTGGTCAATGGATGTAAGGTTGCTACTACTTTTTCACAATTCTGAATGATTATTGTTCATCAGTCTATTTGATGATTGTAAATTCACAGTAAGGGCTGTCCAATTTGGATTTTACTGGAGGGTTTTTCACATAGAACCAACAGTAAGCTATGCTCTACCCTTTTACATTAAACATGCACTTAGACATAATTCTACTAATGGATGATATGGTAAAGATTTATCTTCACGATACTGACAGGTCTTAGACATGATACTGTTGGATCTTCCTGGTCTTTTGTTTTTTTCAACATACACATTACTTGTGTTATTCTGGGCAGAGATATACCATCAGGTATTCATTTTTATGGGTGTATATGTAAGAAAGGTTGATATCAGAATGTATGTATGATATATGCAAATCTCACTTATTGCTGGTTCTATTTTTCTAATTTCAGGCAAGAAGTCTTCCGGCTGATAAACTCAGGCCTGCATACTTCATCATAAACGCAATTGTGTACTTTATTCAGGTAGTGCGAAAATTAACAATTCTTTATGTTTCACTTCCTCCCTCCCAAAAATAATCGGGCTTGACACATAGATGAATGAAATCTCTTGAATTATATTCAATATCTAAAAATACCTCAAAACTCAGAGATGTTATGCATCACAATCAATCTCACCAATATCATGTAATGATTTTGGAACTTTTTTTTCTGACAAGAACAGATGAAGTTGAATGTTTTAAGGACACGGAGGTAGGAAATTTTCCATCTTTTTGGATGGAGGCCATTTTTCTTTGTGCCTGCATGGATGCAATTTAACTGTGTTCCTATTGCTTGTGAATTTACATGATGTTCTGTAGATTTGCATCTGGATTTATATGAGATTTAACAAAATTGCTGCTGCTGTGGAACTTGCAGAACTCTTCTTTTCAGGTAAGAATACTCCCAACCAGTATATTAAGGAAATATATCATTACTATTTGGTTTTTAATGTGATCATCAGGTGTTTCATGTGCATTTTTCATGGTGCAGTTATTTCACTTGGTGCTGCCATAGGATTCATTGTATATGGTGGGAGGTAATAGATTATTGCCACAGAAGAACAACATATGATATTTTTTCAATGATGTTGCAATATTTACTTAAGTGGGTGGGAATTGGATCAATACAAAACCAATTTTAAGTAGTGAACGGGGGGGTCACATAACGCCTCTTCATATTGCTTAGACAGGCGGTTATGTAACTGCATAACGTCCTCTATTTCTCTCTCCCACTATATTCCGACATTCACAACATACAAGTGCTTATGTTGTTCTGTTGTACTTAGTATTGAATGCATTTCGTACCGGGTGTTTATAATGTTATAATTTTCTTGTTTCAATGCAGGTTGTTTGTCATGCTTAGGCGCTTCCCGATTGAATCTAGAGGCCGGCAAAAGAAGCTGCACGAGGTTACATTTCTAATCACCACCCTCCTTTATCTAGCCTTGGAACAACTTTAGAGACGACATGAACTATTTTCAAAGTGTCTTTTCTCGTTTTTTTCTATTAAATACCTTGAGAATTGAGTAATTTTGGATCTTGAATCTCTGTATTCTGCGTTTGCTCAGGTTGGCTTTGTGACTGGGATTTGCTGCACTTGTTTTTAATAAGATGTGTGATGGTAAGGTTAAATTAACACAACTGAAGTTATCCGGTCTAAGTGCCATGACTTATCTCTACTACATAAATGGAGTGATTTTTACAACAGGTCGCAATTGCTGCTTTTAATAAGAATGCTGATATCCATGTCCTGAATCACCCGATCCTTGATTTTGCCTACTACATGGTAAGTTTATCAACAATTCTGGACCCGTTAAGATAACATGGTCTACTATTCCACGTGAGCAAACCCTTTCACTTGACCATGGTCAATATTTAGCTGTTTTTCTGTGTTGCAATAGTAACATATATGGGGGATGGGTACCTAAGAAGCATTAAACATGAGATTGTTTATTCGAAAATTTACATTAATATTGCAAATTTGTCTTCGAAGTTTTACACTAATACTATAAATCTGTCATAACACTTTTTAATCGTATTTATGCTTTTTTTGGAACGGCAAAAATAAAAGCAAACAATTATGCATCAATTATGTTTAAAATCAAGTAATGGACGAAAAGAGTGCTTCAGGTCAACCCAACCCGACTTAGTGAAGTTGACCCATGTCTATTCATCTCTATTCAAACCCGTTACACCTTTCCCACCCGCTCATGTTGCCACGTCTAGTAACATCCAATCCGACTTAGTGAAGTTGACCCATGTCTATTCATCTTAGAGCATTCACATCCCATTCCTTATCTTTATCTATATAATTACACTAAAAATAACTACTTCTTCTCTCTCCTTTCAATTAAATAATACTTTTTATACCCTTATCATTACTTCTTTCTCTCTCATTCACTCACAACCACTTTAAAAAATATTAAAAAATTTATAAGGATTGTACAGTGATTCTTCAAATATACCAATCCACAATAACATTTTCTCTCTCCTTCACTCACAACCACTCAAAATCATTCCATATAATATACCAAACACACTCACATAAATATAAGGCATGGGTTGTGAATGCTCTTAGTGAAGTTGTTAGTGGATATGTATGTAGCAGTAAAATTTTGTATTTTTTTTAATGTAGATTGTGGAGATTCTGCCGTCTGCTCTAGTGCTTTTCATCCTCCGAAAGCTGCCTCCGAGACGAGTATCAGATCAGTACCATCCAATCAGATGATCTTAACTAAGGTGATATGACTTTGTAGGATCAAAGCAATGTGGCATCAGGTTCTCTCTTAGTGGGTCCCCCCCCCTTCTCACTCTTCACACACACAGTATCTCTCCTTGTATATGCTTCCCCTTAGCATGTGGTGTAGATGTAGGTCTTTATTTATGTTTGTCGATAATAAAATACGTACATCGGATGTCCCGTGTAACTGCGTGAGTAATTGGGAATTGAAGTCGTCGGGTACTCGGGTGTATGGGTGAGTAATGAGTTAGGGTTCCTGAAGGCCCTAGGAGAAAAGAGACATGGGCTTTCTGTGCATGTTGTTTAAAACTTTCCTTTTTTATTTTACCTTGGACTTGGACCCAATAATAATATACCAAAATCTTATAGGTGGAAGAGTTAAAAAAAAAGTTGTATGTTCTGTGTTTACAGGTGGAAGAGTGAAAATAAGTTGTATTTTCTGTATATTTTTTGTGGCTGAATATATGCAAATTGTTTATTAAAATTTTTGTAATCAATTTCTTGTAACACATCTTTTCAGTTGACAAAATAGTTATTAGATTTAGATGGTCTCTTTGTGACATTATAGATTCTAAATAAATGTTTTACAATTTTAATTTGGGAAAACTTTGTTTTTGCAAAAGCAATCGCTACAAACTTGCTGATCATGATCTTCAGAACACCGGTTGGCAGAGCTACGCCTTAGAGGGACACGACTGCGCTCATCTTCTTTCTATTTGACATTTTGATGAATGTTTTCTTTTTCAATCGATCGTCTTCGGAAGCTATATAATCATGCAAATTAACATATAACGTAATTTTAAGTACCTGAAAACGGGGGTAATATGCAAAATTATGTATGTTCAATGCAAGAACGGAGTTGCATATAACCCACATAAAAACGGGGTTATATGCAAAAGTATTCATGTTCAGTGGCTTATAAATTATATAGTATTTAGCAATAATCCTAGTATTAGTTAAAATTTTGCCAAAACTTTAAAGTGAAAATCTAATCGTCTCATGTCTTTCCTGAGTTGAAAGGTTTTGTTTTCAGTGGAATCCCTAAATTTTAATCCCTCAATCCCAAATTGATTGAACATGCTCAATTAAAAGCTGCAAAAAAGTTGGACTTGTTGCACTAATAACATAGTAACATACATTCTTATAATTGTTTTCAAAACCATCAGTAGAAGAAGGTAAACAATGTTTTCCATTCATCACAAGTAGTTTTTACTCTTCAAATAGAATATGATGTCATCTTCGATTAGAAAGATGTAAATGAGATTAAGATGTCATCTTTGATTTTCTATGTAAGTAAATCAAAATTGTTGAGCCCAAAAAATCAACAAATAATAAGTCACTGGAAATGTTAAATAATATATTTTTAAAGTTGATGACGTATCAAGCTATATCTGGAAATATTTATAACGCTGGATGAAGTTTATAAAGTTTATTGTATGATTGCGGGACAATTTGAGTATATCATCGTTAACTACCCAAATACTTTCTTTTTAACTTCAATATTAAGCCTAAAAATTAATATTTCTAAAACTATACTTTTAATAAAAACAAAACATTACATACCTAAAACAATAATATAACTACTTCGATGATCTTTTTCATCTAAAAATATGTGGCTAATTATATATTTGTCATATTGCATGTATTGAGGTAAGAATTACATCTAACATTGGTCCGGTCCAGCCAAACCGCTCCTCCTGGATAGCTCTTGTTGCTCCTCCGATTTTACAGTTTCTTTTCTTAAATCCAACATCTCCTGAGAAGATATTCCTTCTTTGTTTTGTACGTTGCAAAGGCTTCGACCAAACTACTTTTGCTTGACGACTCAAATGCTTTCATTCCTTTCCGATTTGGTCTTATAGGTATTGCCTCTTTTTTAAGGTCGGGTATATGACTAGTGTGAGCATCGTCATTTGTAGATGTGTAGTTGTTCGAATCCGACGACTTTATTTTCATATCGGTTTGACTCGAGAACTCTCCGCCCAACAATAGTTGTTTTTGTCATTTACCATGTTTTCATAAAACATCCCATGAATCAACGTGATAAAAACCAGCTTTATGTTTAGTTTGGTTATCATTATAACACCTTCTTCATCTATCAAGAATAACTGCTCCACCACTAAATAAATATCCTATACAGTTGTAAAAATAACTATTTAACGTGGCCCGTTTTGAATTTAGTAGATTGAACTGTTCGGTTGCTTCCACCCGCGAGTTTATTATAATGTTTTAGCACTCGATTCCAAAAAACATTTTTTGTTTATTGATTTCCGACTTTCCGATATTCGGAAATATGAACCTATGCTTTACATAAAAATACTTCTTGTTCATTGATCCATTGTTTACGTTCGACGTGTTCTATGTATTTTCCGTCTTTGAACAAGAGCCACCTCCTCTCAAACTAGAACGACTCCTCTCAAACTAGAACCACCTCCTCTCAAACTAGAACCACCTCATCAACGCCTTTTTTGTTGTACCAATTTTTGATTTCTTTTATTCCATAAATTACTGTATTTTTGTATATAAATGCAATAGAAAAATTGTAAATGTTGGTGTAGTAAGATGACAAAAAAAGTTAATTATATTTAAAATTATTATTATTTTAATTGCAATGATAACATAGCCATTAGAACAACTATTTTCCTTCTAGTCGAGCTCCGTAATCGGTATCCAGTCCAGGCACCTCGTACCTGCACACCAAGCTCGCTAGAACAACATTTGTGTTTCCGAGACACCCGCAATACCCGAATACATTCCCACCACCCCTATATTTGCAAAAATGGTTTAAGTGTAAATCCTTAAAACATTCACAGTGAATTCCCTATAAATGTGTGAGTGAGTTTCCTATCTCATAGGGAATGATTGTTAATGATTGTAAGTGTAGAAGAAA
This sequence comes from Flaveria linearis, assembly GCA_024085815.1. Classification (NCBI taxonomy): domain Eukaryota; kingdom Viridiplantae; phylum Streptophyta; class Magnoliopsida; order Asterales; family Asteraceae; genus Flaveria; species Flaveria linearis. The sequence continues at coordinate 23,928,648 of CM044010.1, forward strand.
GAAAATTTACTATTCGTTTGTATATTTTGGCAATCAATGTTTAGTTTCTACTGATATATTTTAATATATTTCAAATGTGGTTATGAATGAATGAGAGAAAAAAATGATAAAGATATGTAAAAATATTATTTAATTAAAAAGAAAAAATAAACAGTAATAAATTTTAGTATAATTATATCAAAGTTTAACTTGTATTATGATTGACAAAAAAATGTTGTTAAAGAAAAATAAAACTCCATCAAACTGTTTCCTCACTCATCTTGTTCCAAAACTCCGTTCCGAAATATAAACCCTAATATTTTCCCCATCAAATCTTCCATTTTTTTAAAAAAAATCCAGAATCCAGATAGATAGATGCACTCAACACACATATCGCTTTCTGCTAATATTCTTAAAGAACCCTAGCCAATCGCGCTTGAATCCATATCAATTCCCCTTTTAATTCTTGTATGCATCGCTAATTTTGATCGCCTTCGATTCATAGATAGTTAGATACAGAGAGAAATAGAGGAATTCTGGTATCTTGTTGATGGTCTCATGGGGGCAACGGGGTCTAAGCTCGAGAAAGCTCTAGGAGACCAGTTTCCTGAAGGCGAACGCTATTTTGGGCTTGAAAACTTCGGCAACACTTGCTATTGTAACAGCGTATTGCAGGTTTTCTTCTATTTCGTCTGCTTTGTTGTTTGTTGTTGTTGATTGAAGATGATCTTGTTTAGAGTAGAATTTTGTGTGTTGAACTATTGAACGTGATCCGATTTAGCTAGAGTGTGTTGCTTTGGTTGGTTAATGTTAGAAATGCGTACACAGATTTCGTTTTTCGTCAATGTGTTCAAGAATCAGATTTAAGTTCTTGGTGGATTGTATGGTTTGCAGATTTAGTTCTTTTGTCTGCATAGTGTTTGAGAATTGTGTTCTTGGGAATTAGAGGAGATGGGATTGTACTTGCTAATTTGCAAATTTGTAGAACTATGAGTTGAAGGAATAGCTGTATCTGTTTTCAACGCTTGCTAATTTGCAGACCTCAATTATACTTTGAGGTAGCTGACTGTTGATTTCTTTATTTCTTTATGTATGCAACCTTTAAAACGACGTGACATGTCAGTATGTAGAGATGGCTTTTCGGATCATATTCGACCTTTTGTTTGTCATTATAACAAAGAACACTGTCTGCTTTTTTCTTCTCTTGTAGTTCCACAATATAATTTATTAATTTATTTGTTTTACTTTGAACATACTGTTTATAAGGTCATGCTTTAAATTAGCTAAGCAAATGCATAAGCTATTAAGCTGTCATGAATCATATTTTTGGCAATAGCAATAAGTTGAACCCACACTTGTGTAGTTGTGTTTACCTGGAACTAGGCTATCTTACTTCGTATCATTGAAATTTTGATGCACGTTGAGCTGATCATGAGTTATCTAGTTTTTCTCTGTATCTAGACTGTTATCGGGTGAATTACTTTCTCAAATATCAAGGAATTTTATGCTTCTTGGTTTTTACCTTCATTAGATGTTGATCTGTATTACTTGGCTCAGTTGTTTTTTACCTTTTTAAAGTAACTACTAACTTGTGCAGTTTTGATTTTTATATGTAGCTGATGCTGATATATGATTTGTTTTTATGTTGCAGGCTCTATATTTTTGTGTTCCATTTCGTGAACAACTACTTGAATATTACGGAAATATTAAAATCCAGGAGACAGAGAAGAAAATCTCCTTACATGTTTGGCAGAACTGTTTATGCAGGTAAACAATTACTAAAATATACACTTAGTGGTTCCTTTTGCTTGTTGTTTGTGTAATTACAATCCCATTTTGCATAAGTCATAAATGGGATTGTATACATTTTCCTTGTCATGGCCCTGACACATGTTGATATGTCATTTCCTCGTTATTTTGTGTCTAAGACTGAACTGGTCGGGGGGATGTATTACGACTTAAAGTTTGTAAAATGAATTGCTATTGCAAAATATGAAGTTTGGCTCTCAATTTCGTTGCTAAGGAACTACAATTTTCTCATTTTGATACGTAGTAGTTATTTTAAGTTTACATTTTGGTTTCTAGTTTTACATTTCTACCTAAACCTTGATGATATATTTATATATCTGGCATTTCATATAAATTTTGTTCACCAAGTCTTTAGCAACCTGTGAACTTTTCTTTTCTCAAGTGATAATGTATATGGAAGCCACCCAAATGTTCATCAACTTTTATTAAGGCCATTCACACTACTCTATAGAACATGTAAGCATGCATCTACTTATAAGTTATACCAATCCTGGCAAAAGAAAATATGTTGGATGACAAAATGGCCTTATATTTTTTTTGAAAATGCAAGTTTAATTTATAACTAGCATTCTGTTCATTTCATAGAATTTAAAGGCATTTTTTTCAGCGAGGTGTAAATGAAACTGGATACTCGAGGGGTGTATGAAGTAGTCTCAGCATATGGTTTGAGTAATTGGGTTGCCTTTGCATACATCATCCCTTCTTTTAATATACAGCATCGCAATTTAAGTAGGGTCTGATTTGTGTTTTTGGCTAAATTGTGCATGCAAATGGCAAGACAGTTCTTTATCGTAATTAATATGTGTTTTGGGAAGGGGAAGATAGAGGAAGATAGAGAGAATATCCAAAAAGAAATGTCAAATCCCATATTTCATGAACGGCTGTTTAGAGAAGAACTTGAAAACTTTAACATAAAGATTATAAAACCAGTATGTTGTGTTATATGTTTCTTAACATTTTAATTTACTTGAAAACTTTAATGATCAAAATAACCTTCACATGAACTTAAAACCATAGTGATGAATTGTCCGTAGTCCATTACCAACAATGTAGCTAATGTGATTTCTGGTACTTGTATTAGATTAGTACACAAAGAAGAAAACAGGTGTCATTGCTCCAAAACGCTTTGTACAAAGAGTGAAAAAGGAAAATGAGCTTTTCCGTGGTTACATGCATCAGGTATGCCAAACCTAATATAAATGAATACTTGAAACCCACTTTGTTTCAGAGCAAAGACTTATTTTCTAATGTAAGTGATTTTATGAATATTTTCTAGGATGCACATGAGTTTTTAAATTTCTTGCTGAACGAACTAGTTGACATATTAGAGAAAGAAGCCAATTCAGCAAAAGGTACAAAGGAGCATCCATCACCTTCTGAAAAGATCCCCAATGGGATACATGTTGATCAGGCCAACGGTGTACGGAAGGAGCCCTTGGTTACCTGGGTTCACAAAAATTTCCAGGTTGGTTTGAGAACTCATAATTTTGTGTAATATATTATATTTTTGTAACATGTCTTTAAATATAAAACTATATATTGATCTCAATGATGGTTTCAGTTTGTTGCTGTTTTTGTTCACTGGTTGCTATGGTTTAAAATACAGGGTATACTTACGAATGAAACAAAGTGCTTAAGATGTGAAACTGTGACTGCAAGGGATGAGACGTTTTTGGATTTGAGCCTTGATATTGAGCAGAACAGTTCAATTACAAGTTGTTTAAAGAACTTCAGCTCCACTGAAACCTTAAATGCCGAGGATAAGTTTTTCTGTGATAAATGTTGCAGGTGCTACTTTCTCCACAAAGTCAATATTTGTTTATTTTGATTTCTTGATGTATCCGGAAATCATTTTCAAGAATGAAATGATTCATTCTCTTGGGGAAATTTGGGCATGATTACTTTGAGATATAACTTGGAATCACTTTTAAACAGAATCCTGAAAATTTTCATTTTGGAAAATTCAGTTATGCTGAGTTCATGAAATATCTTTTAATAACTTTGAAAAATGAAACCCTGATTGGAGGTTGCATGTATAAGTGGCAAAATTGGGTGGGTAATGGGTTAAAGCGGGAAATTCAGTATGGGTCAAAAGAAGTGCGGTCCGCCTGATGCAAAATCACTTTATTTTGTCTTTTCTTGAAACTTACAAGGAGTTGCAAGATTACATTTTTACAGTTGGTCTAATGTAGAAGTAAACGTGGTATAAGAGGTTATATACGTACACTTTGAGTGAATTTTGATCTGCTTGACCCGCATAATCACCCAACTTTACCCGTTGATCAATAGATGTGTCTACATTGCCACCTCTAATAGCTTCATTCTCATTGCCCAGTTTGCAGGAAGCACAAAAGAGGATGAAGATCAAGAAACCACCACATATATTGGTCATACATTTAAAGCGGTTCAAGTACATGGAACAGCTGGGCAGGTACAAAAAGCTATCATATCGTGTCGTTTTTCCTCTTGAGCTGAAGCTGACCAACACCATGGAAGATGCGGATTGCGAGTACTCATTATTTGCAGTGGTGGTTCATGTCGGCAGTGGGCCCAATCACGGTCATTACGTAAGTCTGGTCAAAAGCCACAACCACTGGCTGTTCTTTGATGATGAAAACGTAGAAATGATTGATGAATCCGCTGTTCAAACCTCATTCGGGTCAGCCCAAGAGTATGCAAGCAACACCGATCATGGGTACATCCTGTTCTATGAGAGCCTTGCTACCAACAGTGATCATTGATGGAATTTTGTGTTTCTTGGTTTTTGTGGTTTCATCCATCATGTAGGGGTTGGGTTGTTAGTTGAGAAGAAAATTGAGATGGGTTTGATGTACAGTTGATGCCGCTATTTGATTTGATCCGTTTTTAGCTGTAATAATAAAGATGCATATGTGGATGACAGCGAAAGCATTGTTCTAAACACTAACACGATCAAAAACAACAATGATAAGTCCCTTGATAAGGTTGAGAACTGTTAATTCATCGACCTGTTTCTTCTTTTGTATATCATTTTAGTGTCGTATAGCGAAGCTATGGTCGTGATGTATTTTGTTCGATATACGAAGAATTGAAGCCCTGAAACTGAGATTTTGTTGCTTTAGTGATAAAAGCTGATGGTGTTGTTCATTGTATTCTAAAGTATTGATTGAATTAAGTTGATTTTTTAGACCATTGTGGGTTTGGTTATGGTTGTAGACTATTCTAAAGGTGAACAATAGATTCTGTGTTTATTTGTGAGGAGGGCCTGTAGTAGTCGTATAGGTGTTTGTATTTATTGTTTTAACTATAAAAGTCGGTTGCATAACTGTTAACGAATGACGTAACTTTTAACGAATGACTGTCTCTCTCCTATTATGTTTGATTATTATCTAAAAACTATAAATGAGTGTTTATATATCGCATATTGCAGTTCTCTCCTTGATATTAGTTGTAAGCATCCTTACAATGTGACCACTAGGTTGAGGGTTGATACAAGCTAATATTTTTGTCACTTTCTATTAGTATGCTGGATTGTAATCCACTCTTGGTTTCTCAAGTTTTTAGTCTATTTAACATTAATAAATTCATATAAATTGATTATATCGGTTTTCATTTGTTTCATTTTTAAGAATATCAACATAATAAATTATATAAGATAAATCTAAAAAACAAAGAATATCAGGCTCAAGAGCTTCAGGTGCATATACCATTAAGAGAAAATGATGTCTATTTATAGAAGAGTTGGTGAAAGGGTTAGAGAAATGAAAGTGCTAACGAGTAATTGTTTGTAATAAAATCTTTTAGAACACCCATCCAGACATATTTTTAGGTTTCTGTAGTCTGCGTATCACATCTGCAGATATCTGCAGAAGAAGGGGTGGACCAGATATCTGCAGTTTGCAACAAAAAAAGTGTTTGTTTTTTTAAAGTCCGTCGACTGCTAAAATCAACTGGTGGTGGTATACGACGGTGTTGTACGGTGGTGGTGATGGTAGATGGTCGGTGGTGGTGGACGGTGGGTGGTGGTGAAGGCGGAAGGTGGGTGGAGGTGGATGGTGGTGCGGACGGTGGTGGTGGCGGACGGTGGTGGTGGAGGTGGACGGTGGAGGTGGACGGTGGAGGTCGACGGTGGTGGTGGTGGACGGTGGTGGTGGTGGACGGTGGTGGTGGTGGACGGTGGTGGTGGTGGACGATGGTGTTGGACATGGGTGGTGGTGGTGGACGATGATGTTTATTCATCTGTAGACTTTAAAAGTGGTTGTGTCAAGTCTGCATTATGCAGACCTCGCTTAAATCTTTTTTAATAAAAAGTCTTACAAAAACAAACAATTTGCAGACCTTAACGTCTGTGCGTGGTCTGCGCGGCACAGACAAAAGAACTCAACAAAAACTTTTCTGAAAAAAAAAACACATCCTTATTCATTATATAATAATCATTAACATCATTTTTAGGATGATATTAAATTAGTATTTTAAAAGCTACAACATAAACTCGATCAGTTATGTTATTTTGTTGAAAATCTTATCCAAAAAACTTTGTGGGATATCTTAATCAAAGGAAAAGGAGTACAATATCTCCTTCAAAACAATAAATGTCTTTTGGTATGTGGCGTGGTCTTTAATGCTTGAATTCATCTTTAATGAAGTATTCAATGATTTGAGCGATACAAGTTGCATTGTATTTACAAGTTTACAAATTTGTAGATTGATCTCGAGCTCTGTGTAGGTTTGAAGGCAACATTATAATCAACAAGTTTTTTTTTAATGACAAATTCTACTCTACTCCTAAGTTACATCAATATACATTATGCCTGGGTTTAAACTTATGATCTCTAATTTAAGAGGCAAGATCCTCTATCAAGTGAGCTAGTCCCACATTGACATAACCAACAAGTTTAGTACTCCCTAATTTTCTTGGAAAGCGATCTCATGTCTCATGTCCTAGAAAGATATCAACTTATCATGTCTTAGAAGGATGGTAATTTCTACGCACTAATTGTATCAATTGTGTGCTTTTAACTTAAAAAACTTTAAGTTTTAAACTATACCTAATTTGGTTCATATTTAAAGTTTGAATATTTAAAAGACCATAAGCTAAAATATTATATTTTTTAAATAAACTTAAGACTAACGAGTGAAACTTTAAATATAGTTTGTGTCGAGCTCTCTTAACGTAAATTTTATACATCATCTTATGTAATTTTTGGATAAAGTGCTCACATTACTGTTGGTAAAGATGTCAGATTTCGATAGTGAGATTGTTTTAACAACTTCACTGTCAACTTTTATATTATTTTCGACAGCAATATAATTTTAGTATCAAAAAGACTTTGGTAAAGAGGGGCTTTGGTAGAGACAACAATTTGATCGACATTAACTTCTTTTAGCAGCAAACTTAGCTTTCTTTATTGTAGTTTTTATAAACATTAGTAACAAAATAGCCGAAAGCAAAATACAATAGCCTAACTTTTACAAGACCATATTACAAAATATCTCTCGATAACACACAATACCTAGAGGCAGAGCGGCGTGTATCCGGATAATCTTTGCAATAGATGTCTGCATACGCTATTAGAGGGAAGTAGTTGATACATATAATTGGAAACCGAGTATAGACTAAAGAAAACTACATCGACGATCCCAATGACATCCACCCTAGGTAAAGCGCCAACGTGTCTAACTCGATGTTTTACCAAATGAGCGGTTTACTCTAGTTGATGAGTCACATGAGGATGAACGAGATTAAACATCTAACTGGGGACAGAAAGACGAGGTATTAAGTTGTATTTAATCTCATAAGACCCTCGTCAAGAGGCGTACATAAGGAGGACTATGAAGTAGATATATTTTGAGTGGCTAAACGTACCTTTTATATACCGAACGTACCCTCTTAGTGACTAGCGAGAGGGATGTTATTTTTTAAATATAAAAAGGATTAAGTGTGAGAGGATAGGGTATGTTTAACAGCACCTTTAGTGTCCATATACCAATGCATCAGGATTCCAGCTTTTAAAAGGCAGATGATGTTTATGACCATTTACATGGGTTACATGTAATCAACATTTTATATATAGCAACATTCAGATATCCAAACCCAAACCAACTTCCATTCTAGTATTCAAATTTTAATGATAGGAGCACCACAGAGAGAAAAGTTACCATCGTAAATTACACTCGTTGCTTGTTTCAGTTCACTAGTGAAAAGGCCACAAAAACGATAACGGGTTCCGCCTTCCCCGACTGTTTCCACCGTCCTCCTCACCACCGCCACCGCTACTGCTGCTGCCCCTACTTGTACCATGAACCGGCAGCTCCACCCGACACACGGGGCAAGAGTTATGCTGAATCAACCACGGCTCAATGCAACCCGAATGGTAGATATGGTTGCACGGCATTTGTCTAGCCTCGGATCCCAAGTCAAACTTGTCTTTACAAACCGGGCAGTGAGAATCAGAGTTCAGGTGTCTGTTTGTAATCTTAATAGTGGGCATAGAATCAATTGCTGAGCGTGATGCTGGTGGCGGGCCCTGTCTACCGTCGTTCAGTGTAAGTTGTTCGATTAGTTCCTGTAACCCGGGCCCCATAAAGATGTTACTGACATTAGACCGTCTTGGACCCTGTGGTGCACCACTGAAGAAAAACTCAAATCCATCATCGGCAGACATCCGAGCTGGGGCTTGACCATCATATATGAACCACGGAACCATACCATGTTCAGGGACAAGTCCAGATCTCCTTCTGATATCAATGTTTGGATTTCTTCCAGCCATTCTTTGCCTTATTAACTCGGAGAAAACGTCCATCATTCTGTTTCTCGGGACTGGGAACGGTTCCATGAACCCATAATCATAGGGGCCGTGTGCATGAGTAGGCACGATGTCTTGTTGTCCAGACTCGACCAGCTCACTTAGTTCTTGCACAAATCCCCAGTACAATATGGACAAACAGGATTACGACCCCGAAGCCGGATTGCTTGCTGGCATTGATAGCACCAATGTGTATTGCCGCCACTCGACATTGCTCCTTGGTGACAGGTATTTCACTGACAATGTGGTTCACAGAATCTTAGTACCAAACCAATTGTATTCTGCATTCACAGAATAAGGATATCAATTATAGGTAAGGATGTATCATAGGTGACACAGTAAAAGGATATCAATAATAGGTGACACAGAATAAGGTGCTCTTTTTTTCTTAGTTGCGAGATAACTAGTTGATGTAAGTATAAAGTAGCGAACTCAAACCACGGGTTTAAAGTTCAGAAAATATATATACACAAAATGACATCGTTCAGTTAAAAAAGAAAAAAAATATAACATAAATTGGTTCAGCAGCTGGACTGAGAACCAACTCTCGAAAAATTCTCGAATCAAGAGATGGTTGTTTAGAACCTCTCGAACTGAGAATTTGACCAAAATATAGCCCTGATAGACTAATTCAGTCAGGTCCCAGTTCGGTTCTTTAATTTCATCAACCCCTGTAGACTTTTGCACAGACCTAGATCGAAGTACCATTCCAGTTGAACCAATAGAACATCGACCTTCCGATTTTCATGTAAATGAAAAGGAAAAAAATCAATCTAACATGGACAAAAAGTCCTAGAAACCTATGTTGCCATTTTGGCTATTTGGTCTCTAAGATTACCTAAGGATCAACTAATTTAAGCATACTACACAAGAGAGAAGCTGTTAAATGACAAGCTCAGTGTTACCTTCAACTATTTTGCACATAAGTTACTCAATTTCATTTGTAACGTTTAACAAAAAGGCATATATCCTATATATAAAAAGGGAAGGTGATCTGCACTTGTCCGAAAAGATTCCAATTTGATAAGTATGTCTAGAAGCACTTTGCTAGTTATCCAATGTTCAATGCATCCTAAACTACTACAGATAACTAATCGAGTAACATGCTTTACCAATTCAGCAATCACAAATAAAGAGAAGTAGAATAACAACACGTTATTATTCACTTGGACAAACTTGAAATCATGAAACTCTCAACAGGAGAAGAAGAGAACCTAGCAGGATTTCAAGCATCTACGACTCAAGAACATGAATAGAGTAATGAGGGTGAGATTTCTATGCCTAATGAAGGATTACTAAATGATTAAGGGTAACATAGAGCATACTCTGTTCACTTGGCCAATCTTCAAATAAAGTAACCAAGACAAGAAGAAACGCTTAAAGCAACTCAGGTTGAAGAACGATGAATAATCCTTGCCTAACAGAGTGAACATGAAAACCATGGGTGAGAAACTTTATCTATAGAAGATCTAAAGGAATATCCGACAGAAAGAAGAAAGTATGGAGATGATAATCAATTAATGGTACACATGAAAGTTAACAGAAAGATGAAAGTGATAGAGAATGATCCATGATTCATGTATCTTTGTTTATGAATAAGACAGATGGTCCAATATGACAGAAATGAGAATAAAGTCAAATTCCCTTCTGTAAGTGTTTATAAAAATAAATATTCGGAGAAATTTCATTCCAAAATCACATCCCAATTTGAAAGGAAGGTAGAAAACATAGAAGAAATGAACACTAGATTGAAATAATTGCAATCCATCCTGTCAAATAGATTTTTTTTCTTTCATAAAGTAACAACGTCTTATTACTTCTTTTCCTTTCTTCCCCACTTACCAAACACCAACCACCTAAAGAAAGGAATATAACTTTCTGTTGTAAACCCTTATACAAGAAAAAGAAAACTTAAAAGCCGTTAATTGGTATAGGTTCTATAACCACAAGTGTATTAGCCACAAGCACATTCATTTGCTAAAAGAACTTATACAATAAGTCAGAGTCTGCTGCCACATCACACCAATAAACATTTCCTTTATACAGATATAAACGAAGCCCAAACATCATGTGACTGTAATAAAAAAAAATATGGCACTAAGATACCCAAACCTAACTTGTATAACTATCTCCAGCAACAACAAGTAACTTTGTTCCAACTAACTACTAACTCTTTCCATTCATGTTAAGGATCAGATTCATTTGTAGCCTGTTGGCTGTGTGAAGAAAACTTGATTTGAATAAAGAAAAAAACACTCAACAGCTCATCTAATCACATATCACCTACTCACCCATCATGAAATACACATACACACATGCATAAACACAAGGATATTCATATTATCATATACCATATAAACAAACAAACAAACAAACCCAGTATATCCCACTCAAGAGCAGGGTCTGGGGAGGGTAGGTGTAGGCGAGTCTTTCCTCTATCTTGTTAGGTAGAGAGACCGCTTCCAATGAGACCCTCGACTCGATATCAAAAACCATATCTGAACAGAAATAATACAAACAAAAGTAGACCTAAATTATCCTTGTAAAGCAAATCTTACAATTCCTCCTTCAGTCCTTCCCATAACAAAGAATTCATCCACAAAATAAGTATCACGTTCAACAGAAAACAACACAATGTGTTCAAGTTCACTCTCATACCTGAAGATTTGCAAAGGCACTCTAATGTCAAACAAATAAAATCAACTGCGACTCAAACTCACTCAGCTTACAAAACTGCTACCACAATCACACTTTCTTCTACGAAACAATAATAAGTTATCCACAAAAGTCAAATCACAAAATGATTCCAAAATCAATCAATCAGTAACAAATAGGAGTAGATTTGATAGCAATTTTGATTCGGAGACTAATTTTCATCCATACAACACATAATCCATCCATACATCGATATGAACCTAAATTTCACAATAGAATCTTCAGATCCGTATATACCAGTCCACAATCATTAACCGATTAACGGATACAATATTTAATCAGTATAAGAGAATTAATTGGACGAATAACCTGAAACGGAAGCTCGATTGAACAAAGTAAAGCAGTATTTGTAAGGAATTAGCCTCACTTACCTATATGATGGTGATGATGATGATGATGATAATGCCCATGGCGGTGGGGACTTGATTACAGAGAGAGTGAGTGAGTCGACTCGGACAAAATATTGTTTGCTGGGAATCATTTTCATTTTTTGCCGATAAGGATCGGTTTTGACCCGTCCAAACGGGTCGGGTTAAGTAGTTTACAGTTTATACCCCGAGCCAAGTTTTATTACAATTTAATATACTTGTAAGTTATATATTATATTTTTAATAATCAATTGATTTAATGGTCGGTCACTGATCCATTTGATTATTTTCATTGTTTAAGCAGATAATATAAGAAAGCCATCAGGCTGACCCACCTTGAAATCTTTTTTATTATCGTAAGTAGCATTTGAACCTAAAATTTTTAATTTAACCATAATCATTGACACTTATAATATTATATTGTTGTTAACCGAAAGAATAACAAAATTCAAACCTTCGACCTAAACTGATTAACACCATTTCTTAATACTAAGATACCGTGGGGCCAAAGCCCTTTGGTCTACACCCCACCAACTACGGTGGTTAGGGGATTTTTTTTATTATATATTGTGAAGCAAATAGTGCAATAAACACTATAGTTTGACGAGCATAAGTTGTGATGAGCATTATTGGTTTGATAAATATATAGATATCGATATTATATATGATCGATATTATATATGAATGATAATACATAATCAATGATTATTTAATCATAACTAGTAATTTTCACCCGCGATTTACTGTCGGAAAACATATATTATAATGAAAAATTTATTGAATTAACTTATAAGTATTCACAGTTCGTTCTTTAAATTTATATAAGTATATTCTTTATATTATATGATATGGTTATAAGTAGTTGTGAATGAATGATATGAGAAATATACTGTTCAATTTGTATTTTTAGAAAATATTGTTTAAAACCCTATAATGTTTTTAATATATTTTAAATGGTTATGAGTGGATGAGAGAGAGAAAGTAATGATAAAGATATAAAAATATTATTTAATTAAAAATAAAAAGAAAAAGTAGTGATTTTTAATGTAATTATATGAATAAGAATGGAAAATGGGTTGTGAATGCTTTAAGAAATATTAAAATAAGAAATTAGTTTATTGAATATTTGAATAGTTTTTTTAACGACTTATTAATGATTATAAGTTAGTAACATCAAGTTAGTTAGGCAAAGCTCGCAGTTGCTCTTTAAATTACTATACTAAAAGATCATTGAGTATTGAATTTAGGTAATAATAAAAATATATTAACTCTTTTTATTAATGAAGACATGCAAAAATGTTTTCATTAAGTTTAGTTAAATGATAAAACATATATTTTGCAAGGCTTTTGGATCTGAATATTCTTTTCTAGTTCTTATAGATTTTTTTTGATAAAATAATTAAAAGAGTAAAATGTCATTTTTGTCCCTAACGTTTTGTTGAATTTGTCATTTCAATCCAAAAACTTTTTTTTTGTCATTTCAGTCATTTTAGTTTATCAAATATTATCATTTTCATCCACTCCACTAACTCTATTAAGATCCAAGTTAAATATGAGAGTATTTTAGTCTTTTTTAACACCATAATTATCCAATTAAAATAAATTAATCAATTAATATTTAATTAAAACTAAAAAACATGTAGTGACTAGTGAGACCGGACGCTACGATTTAAAATCTTTGATTAACTCTAACTCATTTTGTTCGATTGAGGTCTGCTGTGAGATTAAGATCCAAGTTTAATATGAGGGTATCTTATTCTTCTGCGGTATTTTTTATTTTAATTTTTTTTACAATTTTAATATTTTATTTCATTTTCAATTTTTTTTCTTTTTTTCCACTTTCTCTATCTTTTAACCTTTCTTCAAAATTTATTATTTGTTTTCTTTACTTTTTAATTTTTTCATGTTATTTTCTATATATTTGGTTTTTTATTTATTTCATATTTGTTTTTATTTATCACATGTTCTTTTGTACGATATTTAGATTTTAGGATTTTTAATAGTTAGGGCTTATAATTTCTAACACGAAACTATTAACATGACATGACATGAAATTAACAGGTTTCGTGGTTGATTTTAACAGGATTTAACACCCCAAGCCCCAAGTGCCCAAGTATTTGTAGAACATGATCAACCATTCAATCTTATCCCGTTTCATAATTTTATTACATTTTAAGTTAGCCCAACACAACTAAGCTATCACTTGGCCCAAATCAGCCCATAAGCCTCATGGAAGAAAACAGTAAATACTAAATAGACACTTGGCGTTATATCTGTGCACATTCCGTACGAGTTCTTCCGGAACCTTCTTCCCAACAACATAATCTAACTCATCAATCATCATCTTCAAACAATTCTCATGAACCCTAATTCTCTGAAAATCACAATACACTCTGCATAATCCATCAATCAAATCAATCATCTCCAGCTTTTACGCAACACCGATCGGAACGATGTCTCACTTCGGTCGATCAGGTCCGCCGGATGTTACAGACACATATTCCCTCCTCGTTCTCAACATCAGTTTCCGTAAGTCTCGTTTCTTGCATCTTCTTTGTTTCTGCAGCGATAGCTCTTTTGTTCATGATGTTCATTTAGTTTTGTCGGAAAAAGGATTGATCGTTGTTCGGATTGTTGTGTGTTTGTTTTTGTGTATGCAGGTACTACGGCGGATGATCTGTTTCCGCTTTTTGATAAATACGGAAAGGTTGTTGATATTTTTATCCCTAAGGATCGAAGGTATGTAATCTGTAATGCTACTATATTTTTTTTTATCTCGTTGATTTTGCAGTGGGATCTAATGAGTTAGGTATGGATCGATGTAAATAAGATCGGAATTTGGCTTCACTTGAAAGTTGAAACCTAAAATTATTAGGATAACTATAAACGACAGAATCAACAGTTTTTTTAGAAGATTAACTCGCCACCTTGGATGATTTGGAGTGTGATTTAGCATATGTAGTTCGCATGGTTTTAAATTTAGAGAACTGTCTTTAATTTTTTGTTTTTTTCACGTGATTATGATTTATTTTGCATTAGGACTGGTGATTCGCGAGGATTTGCGTTTGTTCGTTACAAGTATGCGGATGAAGCACAGAAGGCAGTGGATAGGCTGGATGGTAATGATTATCTTCTATTTTGGTTCTATGCAGCTTATGGTATGTATTGAAGTAGCTTGTTTGCTTATATGGATGTTCATTTCAGGAAGAGAAGTTGATGGTAGAGAAATAACTGTACAATTTGCAAAATATGGACCGAATGCAGAAAGGATGTAAGTTTGTGGGTTCATATGTCATCACATCTTCTCTTTGGGTTAGATACTGTAGTCAAAGGAGATTATTCCTTGGTTTATTGCTATTTTGTACTTTCTGTTGTAGTTTATATTCTATTTGGGCCTACCATATTGTGATTAACATTTGGGTAAAACTGTTGCACTTTTGTCTTGTTTTCTTTGCCCACTTGTTTGAAGTCATAAAGGAAGGATCATTGAGAAGGTTCCCAGGGGCAGAGGAAGGTCAAGAAGTCGTAGTCCTCGACGAAGGTTCTTTCTTTTATTTTTATTAAGAACATCATTGTTAATAGGGATATATATTTCTTGTCATATCAATGCTGTTGTTGCTATTGTATTACATCATATCCTGTCTTATTTGTGTTCATTAGAACAGATGAAAAAAAAAGTCTCACATTTTTCTGAAACCATCATGGATGATAATTGAAACAAGTTAATTGTTTATATTTCGAATTGTACATTATATGTTAATCTCAATATTCCTGAGAAGCTTTTCTTTCTTCTTCAGTTCAATGAAATTATTGGTCATGTGACTTTTTGAATTTTCTACTCTTTAACTTGAAGTTTCTTGTGTTGCAAGTTCAGCTCAAGATACCGTGATGATTATTGGGAGGATGATTATAGGAGGAGAAGTCATAGCAGGAGCAGGGATAGGTACAGCAGGAATCGAGGTTACCACTATCATAGCAGGAGTCGTAGCTATAGTTCAGGTTATGATAGAGCCCGTGGTAGGGCCCGTTATGATGATGAGCGTTGGAGCAGAAGTCAATCTATAGAAAGGTTGCCAATTTCACTTATTCAAGATTAGAGGTGGCCAATTAGGCAGGTTGGGTGTTAGAACATGACATTGCATGGTATGGGCTGAATGGGGTTTACCTGAAACACTGTTTGACCCTATTAATTATTTTGTAAATAATTAGTGGTAACCAGATTACGAAACTTATATTACTCAAAACTAATCTGTTTTTTAGAATGATTTGAGAGGTTTTATGTATTAAAAAAAACGTATCGGTGGTCTTTCCGCCTGCTTTACCTGTTTCTTTCCGAGCTATGTTTTTAACCAATGTTATGTTACCTGTTTGATTCGTTGGAATGAAATACATATGATTGATCCATCATAAGTGAATGAGTTGAACTGCCACCTTTGCTTAGGATATTTGATTTCTTATTGTTTATAATTGTTCTTTTCGAGTAATGACTTGCTTATATGTCGGTGCAGTCCTGATCCTCGAAGGAGCTTATCACCACGCAGGACCCCTACTAGGGGTAGAAATCCTGATAGTCACAGCCCATAACCATACCATAGTCATTCCCCAAATTATCGCCATCATGGGTCTAGGAGCCATGAGGTGAGCTTATAAGCCAATCAATTTACACGTTTACTTACAGAGTTATGGATGGTTTAATCTGATCAGATGGCTCAAGTAAAAAAAGTAGCCAAATGGTGTAGGTCAGATCGGTGGAAGTGTAAAACTGTTTGAAAGTTGCCCAAATGGTTATGTTTGAAAATTTACATTTTATTGTACTTGCAAAAAGTTGTAAGAAAAGGGACTAGTTATTGCGGGTCAACTAAACCCAACCCATACCGAAATGACCCACCCTGTTTTGAAGCCGTATCTCTTACCATCTTGCCGTCATTATAAAAAGTGTTTTAAAATTGCTTGGTCTTATTTTGATTTGTTGCACTGCAGGAGTGATTGAGCTGGAATGGATTTCTATATTGATCTCGCTTCTTTGTATCTTGGATGTTATTCAGAGGCCTCTGTGGAGGATGCATTGTGTCTGTGCTAGTTTGGTCCATCATATCTTTAAGTTCATGAACATAGTAATTCGTAGGTTGCATGCTGCTTGGTATAAACTAGTACTTTCATGTGATTGGTTTTGTTTTTTGTGGATGTTTTTTGTTAGTCAGTTGTGTCGCAAATCTGATATCCTTTTAATTAGTTTTTGTACTGGATTCTTATAGTTGTGATGGAGAAAAGATAGATTGATGCTGATGGTGTGATGATGATGATGATATTGACCTGTTGATGCTGTGTGTAGTCTGTAGATTGTCTGAGATCAACCGAGAATGCCGTCTGCAGGTTGTATCACATGCTAGCATGGCAGTAAGTTGCTTTCTTTAAATAGTCTTGCACTTCTATATGCTTTTGTTGGGTGATAATCTGTGACAGAAAGAGATAGCGGACCTACATGGCTGCTGCTGGCCCTAGGACCAAAGCTTGTCCTGCCTCCTGACGGCCAACACATCTTTTGTTTCTAGTTGCGATCGTACTTTTAGTTGGGTCACAAGTGTTGGTGACCAAGTGTTACGTGGGAGGTGTCATTGTTGCCCTAGACTATCCTGCCAGCTTTCCATGGTTTATGGTCATGTAACTTACAATTTAAGTAGCATGATTTATGAGCTTGAATTTGCCTTAGCGGAGTGTTGGTTGTCTGCTTAAGGAGACAACTTTAATGTGAAACACGCACAACATGCTCGCCTGTCATCTTTTATCTATGTTCATTAAAATTTATGCACATACCACTCTGCCAGTTATTCCAATGCATCAACCAATAACATATTCTGCTGATGTCAATTTAAGTAACCATTAAAACAGTGTCTTTGAAAAAAGATATCATGACCAAGATTCTACAAGCAAGAAAAGGTGCCTAAGCTGTAAATTTTTAAAATCAAAGGTGCACTAATAACATCTCTTCATGATGTATAAATGTGTCAAACCTCTAGTTGGCTTCCCAAGCTACTGGCAACTCATCATATGCCTCAGTTTCTTTGTTATATGAGAACCTAGTAGCATGACATTAAAGTTCTTAACATTAGAAAGATAAATGTATTACTATGTTGTTAATGTATAATGTTCAGTTCATAAGAATTTTAAGTCCATAATTAGTCTAAAAGGGAGCCTCCAACACATGTGAAACGTACGTCGGTTATGTTTAGTCCCCATATGATGGATAAACAAGTAAGCGAAAAAAGCTCAAGCCACTTTGTTAGTGTATTATTGAAATATATAAATTTACAGGCCTTTTTGATGTCTACAAAAACAACCATTCACCATTGATAAATAGATGGAGAGAACTTTGAATGATGCTGAACAAATTATAAAATCAAACACTATGCAGATCATAGAAGGTATCATACCACTGTCCAGATGCTGCATTGTAATATAGTCTGAAGAGGGGTCATAATAATACCCCAAACTACTGCTGTAGTAGTACCTGCAAAAATCAATTTAACTTAAACAAATGTACACAAAACACACATTTGGTATATACAAAAAGAAATGCAAATGCAGACCCTGATGATTCATCAAAAGAATAATCGTTTTGAGCAGGCCCGGTGCCTGCAAGTGAAAACAAGATCAAGCCACTTTAATGTCAAAACACACATAAAAATTCTCTCTCACATCCACTAGAAAACGTATTTTCTTACTGTTTGATGGATTGATGGTAGCGTTTTTATCATCATTTTCTGCAAACACGTCGAAACCAGGATCCAAATCGTTTGAAGTATCATCTGTTGCATGCATTCCACTTGAAGAGATGCCCTCCCTGCTAGCCTGGGCTAACTTCTCGAATCCCTCTTAAAAATAAAACAGCAATGAATGTGAGTACTAAATGGATCAATTCTGGATAGCAGTAATATAAAATAGCCCTCCTCCTAAGTCATTTTATTTATAAAAATAAGATTAGCATTAAAATGATATAGTTAGTGGGAGACACTACTTATATATAAAAAGAATACTGCTTCGGAGAAGAAGTGTGAGGGATCGGTTTCAACCTTACCAAAAGTTGCACATTATGACCCGTTACCCAACTCACCACCTCTAACCAGAAGTATAAGAAGTAGAAATTCTCCGTTTGTTAAAGGAATAACTCGTTTGCCGTAAATGTTAATGAAGGCTATAAAAAATAAGCTAGGTACAGCTCGAACCTACTTCCCTCTCAAAGACCTCCTGTTTTTCATCATACACATCTGCATCAATTTTTTTTACATGAATCAAAATCAGAATGTTAAAAAACTTCATACAATAAGATCTTAAATCAAATCTGAAGGAAGACAATCTTAACTGTAGTCACCATCCTCCATGAGTTTCATGGCATCGTCAGTTAGTTGATCAAACATGAATTTTGTTTCAGTTGACATCTTTTCCTTTCTACCATTGGAATTTCCTTTCAGCCTGAGAAGAGTATTATTACATTTGATATGAAATCACTGTCACGATAACTCAAGCGTGAGAAAAAAATTTATTGGGGTATACGAGTTGATTTATGACATGTATGTGTTTATAACTTCATGAATATGATTAGCGTTTAGTCCCACAAAAGCCCCTATGGATAATGCTTTCACAAACACTGATCGATCGAGCCAAATCTCATGGCCATATACACGTGTAGAGACTTTACATAAACAAGGTAAAAGTTTCTTCAGATGCATCATAGAACATTAGCATGCAAATGAAACAAGCGGAACTTACCAAGGATAACATTAATTTTCACTTTTCACAATGTTATTACTACTAATGACAAAACTTCATGTGAATTTGGAAATAGTACACCTCGGCAGTTAAGATAATTAAAGGTAGAATGCTTATGCATCTTCCAGTTTATTTGCTCACTTGATTGACATTAGTATGTTGTGTTACTTTGGTCTTATCAACATCAACACAGGTTTGTAAAGAAATATAAATTGTTTAAATGAACAAACACAAACGAACACATTATCGAACGTTCACGAAAATAAATGAACATGAATGAACATGGTTTCTATTCATGTTCGTTCATTGAACTTAACGAACACAATTTTCTTGTTTGCGTTCGTTCATTTATTATACAAACGAATATAAACGAACTTCTCACCACACGCTTAAGGTTCGGTTCATCTACAGCCCCTAAGAACATGCTTTCTTGTGTCACTTACAGTTAAAACGTGCATTGGTCTAATTCATTCTGTCACACCCCGACCGACGGCGGAATCATCGGAGCGGACGAAGGAATGATTGATTGTTCATAACACATGGTTGTCTAATAGTGGAGATAATATTAAAATCAGATTACAAGATAGCATGAGTTTACACAAGCAAATACAATAATTGAAATCACAAACAGTAATTGTCTTTTATTCTGACTAAGTCCGGGTCTTAAATAAGCATGTAGAAGTCCACTAACTTGCTTAACCTGAAATCATGTGAAAAGTAACGAGTCAGCTAAAATTAGCCGGTGAGTAAACACAGTTTTGAATATACATATAGATTGATTGTTTGATTGAGAATAATCCAATTCACAAGGTAATGTTAAGACTTATATTGCGATAGCAAAGCATATAGATAAACCGACACAATATAAACCCCTTGACTTGACACTTGCATATAATAGACTTGCACACATACACGATAGATTGACTATTTGCCTCTGGCACAATCACCACTCGACTATTCATATGAGATGGGTTATCCAAACCAGTAGATCTACCATTGATACCAGGATTGATTGATTGAATTAGGATTCTTACTGTCGTTCAGTTTATCATAGTATGTTCACATAGTTGCAAGTAATAACATAACCTGTCTTGAATTGAATTTAGAATGAAATAACAATAGAATATCATGATTGAATATTGTATCACATGATTTCCCCCAAATAAAAAATGATATAAAAAGGGGATATGAATACTCACTTGATTGATGAGATTAGAATTTGGACGTGATAGATTAGACACCAACGATTTCCTTACGAGTAATCTAGGGAACAGTGTCTCGAGTTAGAATAATAATGATTTGAGAACTGGGAATGTATTAGGGTTTCCATTGGGTTTTGAATGATAGTTTAAATAGAATAATTTATTTAGTTTGAATGTCTTGAAATAAATAAACGAATTTATTGAAAGTGATTATGTTTAGAATTTAATATAAATAAATGTATCAATACGCGTAACTGTTTGATTTATTGTTAAAGTGTGGGAAAGACAAATAACTAATTTTATTAATTAATTATATAATAATTAATTAAAATATTTAATTATTTAAGTGACTAAAAGAAATGAAAATGATTTGGAAAGATTTATATATAAAACTTTTATATTTGATTGAGATAATCATGATTTAAATAATATTACATAAATATTATTTAATCCAATAATTATTTAGTGATTTTAACCATTATTTAAAGTCTATTTTTATAAGAAATTAAACTAGTTATGTTATTTATTTAAAAAAATTAATAAAATAAATAAATAAAATGTTAAGATAAATTTCAGAAAATAATTAGGTGGTTTTAAAAATATTTAATGTTTGTAAAAACATTTTTATAATTTTTATAAATTTTTTTGTAATTTTTAAAGGCTTAAAAAGGCCTTAAAAAATAAATGAGGGTGCCCGGGGTCGAACCCGGGACCTCATGGATTGCAAATGGACAGGGAACCAGTGAGCTATGGCATACAGCCACGATATGAAACGGCTTCCAATTCTTTTAAACACAAACCAAGGATTTCCCCCCAAATCCGATGAACCCTAGAATGAACTCGATCCAAATTGATCACCAATTCGATGTTGTTTATGATTAGATTCATGGGGCTTTTGATCCCCATGTAAAAACGAGTGTGTGGGTGTGTGTAATTACCTGATTTGAATTCGATTTGACGCAAGAGACACCAAGAACAGGTCGCGACCGCGTATGGTGTTTAAATGTGTAATTTTTGGATGTTTCAGGAGGAAATGAGAGTTGCAATCGATTAGAGACATTTATATAATCGTTTATGTTCAATTAATTAGATTATTATAGTGTTTTAGTGCGATTGTTGCCTGGAAATCGGCCGAAGTGGGGTGGTTGGGTCGATCGCACTAAACGATTGTATATTTTTTAATTGTTATGGGTGCGTGGGTTCAAATCTTCCATGTAAAGCTGTCGGGAGTGTTTAATTCAATTGAAATCGAGTGATTTGGGTGTTTTGGCTTCGCCGAAGGGTCGCCGGAGAGGTGGCCGGAGGGGAAAGGTCGACGGGGGGGGTTGGTTTTAAAAAATTTACAGCTTTGGTCCCTGTGGTTTCTGAGTTTATTATTTTATGCTTAAACTTTAATTTTTAAGTTTTATAAATTACACAATTACCCCCTGCACTTAATTTACCACTTTTAAATTTAAATATTTTTTTCTTTTTTTTAAGTCATTGTTATTATTATTATTATTATTATTATTATTATTATTATTATTATTATTGTAATTATTGGAATTAACATCAACGTATTAAACAAAATTAACTTTTATTTAACGAAAATATTACAGTCTCCCCTGCTTTAGGAAATTTCGTCCCGAAATTTTAATCACGAGGAGGCTGAAACGAAAAGATGAGGATACTGGGATTTCATTTGGTCCTCACGTTCCCAGGTGAACTCTGGGCCACGTTTAGATTCCCAGCGGACTTTGACAATAGGTATCCGGCTACTTTTGAGTTGTTTGACTTCCCGATCCATAATTTCCACAGGTTTCTCAATAAAATGAATAGATTCATCAATCTGGACTTTGTCGAGTGGAATGGGGAGATTTTCATCGGCAAGACATTTCTTGAGGTTTGAAACATGAAACGTCGGATGTATATTGCTGAGTTCTTGGGGTAGTTCAAGCTTGTAGGTCACTTTCCCAATTCGCTCGAGCACTTTGAATGGACCCACGGAACGAGGTGCTAGCTTCCCTTTCTTTCCAAAGCGAATCACTCCCTTCCAAGGTGATACCTTAAGAAGTACGAGATCCCAGACATTGTATTCGGTGGGCTTACGTCTTTTATCAGCATAATGCTTTTGATGATTTCTAGCAGCGACCAAGTTATCACGGATCTTATGAATTTTGTCGGTTGTTTCTTTTATCAATTCCGGACCAGTAATCTGTGATTCACCAACTTCAGACCAACAGATGGGAGATCGACACTTTCGGCCATACAAGGCCTCAAATGGTGCCATCTGGATGCTGGTATGGTAACTGTTATTGTAAGAGAATTTGATCAACGGAAGATGAGAATCCCACGATCCACTGAAATCAATGACACAAGCTCGGAGCATATCCTCGAGGGTTTGTATCGTTCTTTCAGTCTGACCGTCGGTTTGTGGGTGATAGGCTGTGCTAAGATTCAGTTGAGTACCGAGAGCTGATTGGAGACTTTTCCAGAAACAAGAGATGAAGCGACCATCGCGATCAGAGATAATATCTAAAGGTACACCATGCCGACCGACTATTTCATTGATGTAAATACGAGCCAATTTCTCGACTCGGTAATCCTCACGAATTGGTGTGAAATAAGCCGACTTAGTTAATCGATCAACGATAATCCAGATACTATCGTGACCACTAGCAGTACGAGGCAGCTTGGTGATGAAATCCATGGATATACTTTCCCATTTCCATAATGGAATCTCGGGTTGTACGAGTAATCCAGAGGGACTTTGATGCTCGGCTTTGACTTTGGAACATGTGAGGCATTTAGATACATACAAGGCTATATCCTTCTTCATGCCGGGCCACCAATATTGGTTCTGAAGATTCATGAACATCTTATCTGCTCCCGGATGAATAGAATAACGAGCCTTATCCATTATGGTTGCTCGAAGATTATCGCGATTCGGAATCCAAAGTCGATCTAGAAAATACAGTAGTCCGTCTGACTTGGTTTCCAGTTGGAGTTCAGCACCGCATGACATTTCCTCATACATGTTGCCCTCGGTGACTGATTCATGTTGAGCTTCGAGTATACGGGTGAGGAGGTCGGTTTGAATGGTAACACTTTGAAGCATAACCTGGCCCTTACGACTTAATGCATCGGCTACGACATTAGCTTTACCGGGGTGGTAACGAATCTCGCAGTCATAGTCGTTGAGTAGTTCAATCCAACGTCGTTGTCTCATGTTAAGCTCCTTCTGGTTGAAGATGTACTGGAGACTTTTATGATCGGTAAATACAACACATTTAGTGCCATAGAGATAGTGTCTCCAGATTTTGAGTGCGAATACAACAGCACCCAATTCAAGATCGTGTGTCGTATAATTTTTCTCATGAATCTTCAATTGTCTTGAGGCATAAGCTATAACTTTGCCTCGCTGCATGAGAACGCAACCTAAACCTTGTCTTGAAGCGTCATAATAGACAACAAAGTCGTCGTTTCCATCAGGAAGTGTTAGAATCGGTGCCTCACACAACTTTTGCTTGAGGGTTTGAAATGCTTTTTCTTGATCAGGACCCCAAGAAAAAGGTTTATCCTTATGGGTCAAAGCAGTGAGTGGCACAGCAATCTTCGAGAAGTTAGGAATAAAACGTCGATAATATCCGGCTAGACCAAGGAATGAACGAATCTCTGTAGGAGTTTTAGATTCTCCCCATTTCTTTACTGCCTCGATCTTTGTGGGATCAACGTGAATTCCTTTATCGTTTACTATGTGACCAAGAAATTGAACCTCATTAAGCCAGAATTCATACTTTGAGAATTTGGCGTAGAGTTTCTCTTTCCTCAGAAGTTCGAGTATTAGACGAAGGTGGTTCTCGTGATCGGATTTGGATTTGGAGTATATCAAGATGTCATCGATGAATACGATCACGAATTTGTCTAGGTATGGCCGACACACGCGATTCATTAAATCCATGAATACTGCCGGTGTGTTGGTTAACCCGAATGGCATCACTGTAAACTCGTAATGGCCATATCTCGTTCGAAAGGCTGTCTTAGGAATATCATCATTGTGCACCCGTAGCTGATGATAGCCTGAACGAATGTCGATCTTGGAGAAGTGAGTGGCTCCTTGAAGCTGATCAAACAAATCGTCAATTCTCGGTAGGGGATACCGGTTTTTGACAGTAAGCTTGTTAAGCTCCCGATAGTCGATGCACATACGGAATGAGCCATCCTTTTTCTTCACGAATAAGACTGGAGCTCCCCATGGTGATGAGCTCGGGCGAATGAATCCTTTGTCTGACAGTTCTTGCAATTGGCTAGCAAGTTCTTGCATTTCCGATGGTGCAAGTCGATAAGGAGATTTTACCACAGGAGTTGCACCAGGCACAAGGTCGATCCAGAATTCAACTTGACAAACGGGAGGAAGACCGGTTAAGTCTTCGGGAAAGACTTCAGGGAATTCTCGAACAACCGAAATGTCTTCAATCTTCCTAGGTTTCTCATCCGCTTTCACGATATGGGCTAAGAAAGCCACGTAATGCTTGCGGAGGTACTTTTAGGCTTTGGTACAAGACATGAGTTTAAGCCCTTTGGAAGGTTTTTCCCCATAAATATTTAACACCTTTTCGGGCGCAAGAGTGATTCAGATGATTTTCTCGAAACAAACAACTTCTGCATGGTTCTTAGATAACCAATCCATGCCTACTATGACATCGAAACTACCCAGTTGCATGGGTATAAGATTGATAGGGAAATCGTGCTCGCTTAGATTCAAGGTACAGTCGGGAATAACAAAATTAATTGTAATGGGTTTTCCGTCAGCTATCTCTATCGTAAAGGGGTTGTCTAGCTTGGTTCAGGCACTAGCAAGTAAGGGCTCAAAGTCTAAGGATACAAAGATTTTATCGGCACCGGTGTCAAAAAGAATCGAAGCATATTGATTATTAATTTGGAACATACCGTTCACCACGTCGTTGCTAACTTGGGCTTGTTGGGCATTGATGTTGAATGCTCGACCTTGAGCTGTAGGGACGGCCTTGAGGAGCTTCGGACATTGGTTGCGGAAGTGGTTAGGATCCCCACATTGGTAGCAAGCTTTTGCTTGAGTGATTGTCGGGGTATGCTGAACAGTGGGTGTGGTAACTAGAACCCTTGCAGTATTCTTGCACACGTTGAATGTATGACCAAAATGACCACAGTTTGTGCATTGACGACACTGAACGTTAGCGAGACGGTGATACTTGCAGTGGTTACACTGCGGAAAGGGTCCAGCGTATGGCTTTTTCATCAGCGGTTGGTTGACGAGTTGGAGGGACTTGATTAATTGGCACAGCGGGGGTAATTACAGCAAAGTTTTGAGATGTAGCCTTCCTCTTCTTGTTCTTGGAAGGCTCGGGTTGGTCGGTTTTGACGGTTTCGTTAGGAAGTTTGTCGGTATTCTTCTTCGATCCTTTCCTGGTTAAAGAACCAGCTTTCACATGATTATCGGTTAACTGCGCAGCCAGCCTAATAGCATCTTCTAGTGTCGAAGGATTCCTTCCTAACACCGTATCCTGAATCTGCATGGGTGGTCCACCAATGTATTTCTCGATGGCTCGGGAGGTAGGGGTAGCAAGGTGCGGTACCAGAAGGCTCAGTTCGTGAAATCGGTTAGTGTATGCTAGGTTCTCGCCACTGTCTTGAGTTAACTCCCAGATTTCAGCTTCTAGTTTCCGGACTTCATTTCTTGGGCAGAACTCCTTAGTCATGAGCTCTTTAACTTCAGCCCATGTTAATGCTAGAGCAGTTTCAGTTCCACGGGTTTGTTTCTCCCCGTTCCACCAAGTGAGTGCGCGTTTCTAGAGAACACTTATGGCATACTGGACTTTTAGATTTTCAGGGCATTCGCTGTTTAGGAAAGTGTTCTCGATGCTTTCGAACCACTGTAGTAATCCGGTAGCTCCTTCAGTTCCACTGAACTTAGTGGGGTTGCAAGAGCTGAAATGCTTGTAAGTACAAGTTTGGGGAGGGTTTGGTGCAGTTGGGTTTTGAACAACATTTGTTGCCTTGGTTCAAATGGGTAAGTAGAGTTGGGATAACCGCAGCAACTTCACGTGCTACAATAGCAGCAATCTTACGACCAGAGTTTCTAGACCGTGAACGGATTTGACAAGAAGACATTCTGAAATATCATTAAGATATTTTATGAGAATTGGGTAATATGAGCTATACAATATGAAAATGACAATGAGATGTTCCAAGTGTAATAGTTTGATTCGTAAATCAAAGCGAATACGTTGACTAATCAAAGTATTAGGTCAACCACAACTTTGTTGAACACATGTGTGCCTATAAGTAGATACTCATCCCGAGGGTACCCAGGTAAGGTAGACAGATCCATCAGTTGATTTGGATTTATACGAATACCTTGCCTACACAGAACACCTCGAGATACAGGCATCCCACTCTTCCAGCATTGCATGTTTCAAGTTGTAAGACACAGACTTTGACGAATTTGAAAACCACGAATAATGATTCAAAGCTCATTTTGAAAACCATTTGATTTAGGCACACAATGCCTTGAATATGATTTAAGATTTGTGTGTGCATTGATAAAAATCAAAGTATAAGAAGAATCACATAAGGCATATAATCACATAATCAAATATAAACATATAAGGCACATAAAGTCATATCTAAACTATAAAATACATGAGATGACTCATGTGTAAGGGTTCTTAGTTATAGTCTAGGTCATTCCATTTCTAATAACCTAATTCTCTATAACCATGGCTCTGATACCAATCTGTCACACCCCGACCGACGGCGGAATCATCGGAGCGGACGAGGGAATGATTGATTGCTCATAACATATGGTTGTCTAATAGTGGAGATAATATTAAAATTAGATTACAAGATAGCATGAGTTTACACAAGCAAATACAATAATTGAAATCACAAACAGTAATTGTCTTTTATTCTGACTAAGTCCGGGTCTTAAATGAGCATGTAGAAGTCCACTAACTTGCTTAATCTGAAATCATGTGAAAAGTAACGAGTCAGCTAAAAATTAGCCGGTGAGTAAACACAGTTTTGAATATACATATAGATTGATTGTTTGATTGAGAATAATCCAATTGACAAGGTAACGTTAAGACTTATGTTGCAATAGCGAAGCATATAGATAAACCGATACAATATAAACCCCTTGACTTGACACTTGCATATAATAGACTTGCACACATACACCATAGATTGACTATTTACCTCTGGCACAATCACCACTCGACTATTCATATAGGGTGGGTTATCCAAACCAGTAGATCTACCATTGATACCTGGATTGATTGATTGAATTAGGGTTCTCACTATCGTCCAGTTTATCATAGTATGTTCACATAGTTGCAAGTAATAACATAACCTGTCTTGAATTGAATTTAGAATGAAATAACAATAGAATATTATGATTGAATATTGTATCACATGATTTCCCCCAAATAAAAAATGATATAAAAAGGGGATATGAATACTCACTTGATTGATGAGATTAGAATTTGGACGTGATAGATTAGACACCAACGATTTCCTTACGAGTAATCTAGGGAACAGTGTCTCAAGTTAGAATAATAATGATTTGAGAACTGGGAATGTATTAGGGTTTCCATTGGGTTTTGAATGATAGTTTAAATAGAATAATTTATTTAGTTTGAATGTCTTGAAATAAATAAACGAATTTATTAAAAGTGATTATATTTAGAATTTAATATAAATAAATGTATCAATACGCGTAACTGTTTGATTTATTGTTAAAGTGTAGGAAAGACAAATAACTAATTTTATTAATTAATTATATAATAATTAATTAAAATATTTAATTATTTAAGTGACTAAAGAAATGAAAATGATTTGGAAAGATTTATATATAAAACTTTTATATTTGATTGAGATAATCATGATTTAAATAATATTACATAAATATTATTTAATCCAATAATTATTTAGTGATTTTAACCATTATTTAAAGTCTATTTTTATAAGAAATTAAACTAGTTATGTTATTTATTTAAAACAATTAATAAAATAAATAAATAAAATGTTAAGATAAATTTTAGAAAATAATTAGGTGGTTTTAAAAATATTTAATGTTTGTAAAAACATTTTTATAATTTTTAGAAATTTTTTTGTAATTTTTAAAGGCTTAAAAAGGCCTTAAAAATAAATGAGGGTGCCCGGGGTCAAACCCGGGACCTCATGGATTGCAAATGGACAGGGAACCGGTGAGCTATGGCATACAGCCGCGATGTGAAACGGTTTCCAATTCTTTTAAACACAAACCAAGAATTTCCCCCCAAATCCGATGAACCCTAGAATGAACTCGATCCAAATTGATCACCAATTCGATGTTGTTTATGATTAGATTCATGGGGCTTTTGATCCCCATGTAAAAACGAGTGTGTGGGTGTGTGTAATTACCTGATTTGAATTCGATTTGACGCAAGAGACACCAAGAACAGGTCGCGACCGCGGATGGTGTTTAAATGTGTAATTTTTGGGTGTTTCAGGAGGAAATGAGAGTTGCAATCGATTAGTGACATTTATATCATCGTTTATGTTCAATTAATTAGATTATTATAGTGTTTTAGTGCGATTGTTGCCTGGAAATCGGCCGGAGTGGGGTGGTTGGGTCGATCGCACTAAACGATTGTATTTTTTTTTAATTGTTGTGGGTGCGTGGGTTCGAATCTTCCATGTAAAGCTGTCGGGAGTGTTTTATTCAATTGAAATCGAGTAATTTGGGTGTTTTGGCTTCGCCGGAGGGTCGCCGGAGAGGTGGCCGGAGGGGAAAGGTCGACGGTGGGGGGGGGGCTGGTTTTAAAAAAATTTACAGCTTTGGTCCCTGTGGTTTTTGAGTTTATTATTTTATGCTTAAACTTTAATTTTTAAGTTTTATAATTTACACAATTACCCCCTGCACTTAATTTACCACTTTTAAATTTAAATATTTTTTTAATTTTTTTAAGTCATTGTTATTTATTATTATTATTATTATTATTATTATTATTATTATTATTATTATTATTATATTATTATTATTATTATTGTAATTATTGGAATTAACATCAACGTATTAAACAAAATTAACTTTTATTTAACGAAAATACGCGATGTTACACATTCCACACGTTTTTTACGCTCAATCAAATAATGAAAATAAGAATGTTAGAACAGCATGATTAACTTAATGGAAGGTGGAATTCAGATGAGCAAAACTCTAACAGTAACAAAACATATCCAACATTCGAAAGATAAAGGTTGAGAGATAACGGAAGTTTTCGGTTGAATTCATCGGGGTCTCCACCTTTGTGGTGATCGATGATCGATCGCTTACGAGATTGTTGCGACTCCATGTACGTGATCACTAACGGAGTAACGATGTTATGTATATATAAGCCGGTATATGATGTGAAAATTTTAAAAACCAATACTTATTCTTTAAAAATTTTTACTCAATGTAGCTTATAAACTTACTGTTTTAACTCTAAGCATATTGCGTAGAGTCAGACTTCCATAACCTTCATCTCATTTTTAATGTCATGAGTACCTTATCTTAACCATTTGAACTAAGGATCATTGATGTATATGAGCTATTATGATGCGAATGCAGGGCTATGCAAGTGCGAATGTACAGTAAAAGGTTTAGTGTTAGTTTATTTCTATTATGTACGTTGTAGTTTGTTTTATGTATTTGAATAGTTTCTCTTACCAATGAAACTATGAGCGAAACTGTTGTTTTGCTCGTAGTCATCTGACTTAGGTCACCCGGTGAGACTGTGTTTTGCAGTCGGGTGAAACTAAGCTTTAGTCAGGACAGTTTCGCTGTCCAGTGAAACTGTCAAAGAAACTGTATTCTGCCTATATATTATAATGATCAAACTTTATGTGCAAGTTTTGCACAACCCTATGAGGATAAATAAATATGGACTATATAATGTTCAATACAGTTGTATAGAAAAACTTATCTTGTTATGAACGATGTGGACGTAGAAAAAACTATTCTATATCTCATATATAAAATCAAGGTGTAACACCCGGAAATTTTTTTTGAAGCCGACGAAAGAAGAAAAGAAATAAACCCCAAAGTCGAGGGACCAAACTTGCCAAACGGGAAGAAACTTGGATAAGTGGGGGTATAAAAGGGGGAGGGCAACCCACACCCTCCCTATTCTTGCCAAAAACTCAACCAAGGGAGAAGAGAAGGAGAAAAAGGGAGAAAAGCATGGTTCGGGTGGATTCGAGCGTGAAAATCAAAATGTAGCAAGTCAAATCGAAGCTCTACTCGATGGGATTGTTTGTGTGAGTTCTAGGACCCCTCTTTTACACATTTTTTAATGATTTTGGGGCTGGAACACATCTGAAAAATCGTTTTTGGTATTTTGGGTGTAAACTTGTTTGTGTATGTATGTGTATGTGTATGATTCGTTTGGGTCTTGATTTCGGACTTGGTTGAGCTTAAATGGTGTCGTGGTATGCTTCCCTTAGGTTTAGAATGGCTGATTTGAGCTTAAAAGAGGTTTGGAAGAGTTTGGAGGTCGAACATGGCAGCTGCAGTTCGGGATGAACTGCATTCTGCACCCAGCTAGGGCTATGCGACTGGAAGTCCATGCGTCCGAATGGCATGCGACTGGGTCCATACGCACGAAAGGAGTGCGGATGAGGTTCATTCGTATGAAAGTAATGCGACTGAATGAGATACGGATGAAGGTCATGCGACTGATTGACATGCGGATGAAGGTCATGCGATTGAAGGTCATGCGACTGGAGTCCATACGCTATGAGTCATGCGATTAAGGTTCATACGCACGAAAGTGTGTGACTGAGGGCCATTCGCATGAAGGTCATGCGACTGAGGTCCATTCATCCGGATATCATGAGACTGAGGTTCATTCGCATAGGAAGCATGCGATTGGAGGCTATGCGACTGGAGGTCCATTCGCCTGAGTGTTCTCATACGCATGGAATACCATGCGACCAAATAGGGTCCATACGCCCGAACGACCATAGTATTGTCTGACTTTCGGGAAATGTGCGGACGTAGGCTCGTACCTTTGGGGTTGTAGATGATGTGATGGGCATGGGTGATGTAAGATTATTATGATGATGAGCTGATGATAATGATGATGCGATGCATGATGATGTGTGATGCCGTATGGTTTTATATGATGTGATGCGCATGATTCGTGTGACGTTTGATGTTGTGTGATTGTGCATGTTGTATGTTGTGCATGTTGTGCATGTTGTATGTTATGCATGATGTATGTTATGGGTGTGCGACGCTGCCTTGTGTGATTGATGTTGTATGTTGTTATGTTCCTTATTATTATGTATGATTGTCTTCCCGTTGTTACGATAAACGTTAATGAATAAATGAAAAGTATTATGTATCGTAAAGTGGAAGATAATGAAAAAAGGAAAGTAATGAAAGAATGCATGCGTTAATGAATAAATGAAAGTAAGAAAGGCTTGCAAGCAAATGTATGAGGTGAGCGACCCTGTTGTCGCAACAGACTCGAAAGGGGTCCTTGTCGCGTACTCCGGTACTGTGTCAGTCTTCAGACATGAGTCGGGGGTTTGGTTACAGGCCCCGGCACAGTATCAGTCTTCGGACATGAGTCAGGGGTATTGCATGAGACAGGATCCAATTAAATGAGAAGTGGATCGCGTACTACGGTACTGTGTCAGTCTTCGGACATGAGTCGGGGGTTTGGTTGCAGGCCCCGACACAGTATCAGTCTTCGGACATGAGTCGGGAGTATTGCGTGAGACGAGATAATGAGGTGAGCGACCTTGTGTTGCAACAGACTCGGATAGAGTTCAATCCATGTGATTGATTCGAATGGGATCTTTGTCACGTATCCCGGTGCTGTGTCAGTCTTCGGACATGAGTCGAGGGTTTGTGTACAGGCCCCGGCACAGCATCAGCTTTCGAGCATGAGTCGGGGATATTGCATGAGACAAGATTCGAGTAATGAAAAGTAATGAGCGAAGAAATGAATGAATGAACGAATGATTATGAAGATAATAATAATTATTATTATCAGTATGTATGTATGATGTATGACAATCTGACGAATGTAAAGTACGAAAAGAAAGTAAGAGAAAAGAAAGAATGTATGAGATGAACGGACGAGTAATGAACGATAATGTACGATGAGAAAGATAATAAACGTGAAATTATTATCTATGTGTACGTATGATGTGTGGTCACGAAAGATAATCAAGAATGGTTTTTAACGAAAGTAAAGAGTGTTTTATTTTAAAACTAGAACTCACTCCGCAATGCTGACTTTGATGTGTTTCCAGTTGGCAGGTATGTTGCTGAGGATGGTACGCGGAGACTACTAAGTTCTTTTGGGATGGCATCTATTGTTATAATGCTTTTGTAAGGGAATGTAAAATATATTTTATAATTCGTTAACGACGTATTTGTAACATCGCATATTTTCGACCCATTTTCAAAATGCAAACCCGAATCCATTTTTAGAATATTCATTTCAATGAATTAAATGTAACATGGTATTATAAATTATTTTTCATCTATTTTAAACAATTGAACAAATTATAAAATATGATGATTCATAAATACTATTATTAATTTGAAACTTTGGAGATTCATTATACTCAATTTGGGTGATTAAAAAATTAATAATAATAACATTATAAGCGTTATAACGTTTGCTTATTATTATGAAAATTTAAGGTGATAATAATCTTAAATAAAATAATAATAATTATTATTAAAATTCTAATAATATTAACAATATTAATAATAATAATATGGTAATAATAATATTAATAATAATGATAATGATAATAATATTAACAATAATAGTCTAAGTTTTACAACTTTAGATTGAAATTAATAAAAATTTACATGAAATAATAACAATATAAATCTTCAGGGGGCTAAATTGTAATTTATCTAAAACTGAAACAAAGCTTTAAACTTCAAATGCAAACTACTACAAACCACAGGGATGTAACACCCGTATATTTCTTTTTTTTAAAAAAAAGAAGAAATAAAAGAATAAAAGAAAAAGGGAAAAGGGGAGAGATGAATGCCAACCCAAAGATGAGGGTTTAAAAGTGTAAAAAGGGTGGAAGTTGGTAAAAGTTGGTAATAAGGAGTATGGCTGCCCACTTTTCTGCACAACAACTTTCATTTGACATTTAGAGAGAGAAAGCAGAGAAAACTTTCGGATTTTGAAGAACAAGAAGAAGAATTTGATTTTTAGGTAAGAATTCGTGAAATTTAGTTGTTCTTGGCTAACCTTAGCCTCGGTTAAATGCTTATGAGTGTTTCTATGTGTTCAAATATGTGTTTAAAAGGTTTCTAAGTGTTGGAATCGTTTGAAGAAGCTCGGGTGAAGAGTGTTAGGATTGGAAGCAGCAAAGGTGAGTTTCTAGGTCCCCTTTTTACTTGTTTTAAACGTTTTGGGGCTGGAAAATGCATGTAAGTATGTTTTATAAAAATTGGGTTTGATACCCGTATGATATGAATGTATGTATGTTTATGTTTATGTTAGATTTATGCCTAGAATTATGTGTATATGTTTAGTACTAGGCATTCTGATGTTTGGGAATTGGAATATGAATTAGTCACATGAGCAGGTTACTAATACGCCCAACAAGCCCAATTAGTAGTAATATGCCTGAAATTTGGACTTAGAATAACTAAGTGCAAGGTAATGTGTTCAATAGTGCTTATACGCCCAGGAAATTGACTTAGAAATATTCTAAGTAAGGTTATGAGTCCAAAGCATGTAATATGTCCAACAGTCCTAAAACGCCCAGACTTATAAGTCTGAAAATTTTACTAAGTATGAGGGTGAAAAGTCTGGACCTTAGTCGTATGACCAGAGAAAATTTTCTAAGTGTAAGCTCAGAAGTCCAACAGGACTAATACGACCAACAGGGCTAAAACGACCAACAGGGGTCATACGCCCAGCAGTGCTCATACGCCCAGAACCTGAAATTTTTCTAAGTGTAGCTGATGAGTCCGACGGTGGTGAAACGCCTAGAACAGGGCTCATACGCCCAAAATACTTAGACTTTTTAACATATTTCCCTTGGAGTTTGTGCAGTAGGGTTTCACCTGACTGTTGACTAGGACGTTATTGAATGTGAGTGATGATGCTATGTATGATTACGTATGTATGATGCTATGTATGATGATGAATGTATGATGATGAATGTATGATGAGTGTGTATGTTCCTTGTAATTATGTATGCTTATCTTTCCGAAACTTTACGAATAACGAGAATGAACAAATGAAGTATTATGTAACGTAAAGTGAAAGATAATGAAAGAGGAACATGATGATGAATGCATGTATTAACTAATGAACGAAAAGAAGAATGATGATGAATACATGCATTAATGAACGAACGAATTATGTCTTGCAAGCATTGAATAACGCGATTGGTCCTTCTCTGTGATTGACCATGGTCATGGTACCTCTACCGCTTACCTCTAGTACCGTGGCATACGTTTTGTTGTTCATATGTTGACTTCGGCCCGGTAGCTAATAACGATCGGGGTGTAGCATATGGTATTGGTACAATTCACCTTTCAATGTGCAAGTAAGTATGAACGGGATTCTTGTCATTCGATCACAGTAATCATAGCCAAGTGCTATGAAGTGGGTAAAGCCTGACAGAATCCATACGAGAAGTTAAAGATAACGATGTATAACGAATGATGAAGATAATAACGAATATTATCTCTGTGTACGTATGATGTATGAACGCATGCACAAAAGGATACTTTTAAATAAGTAAAAGTATGTTTTATTATAAAACTAGAACTCACTCAGCAACGCTGACTTTTATGTGTTTTCCAGTTGGCAGGTAGTGTTGCTGAGGATGGCACGAGGAGGCTACTCAGCTCTTTTGGGATGGCATTCTTTTGTTAATGTTTCTGTATTGTAATGCAAACAAACGATATTTTGTAATGAGTGTTGTATTACTTTGCAAAAGCATTTATAGTGAATTCAAAGTTTCCGCTGCATGGTTTTTATTAAGTTATATTAAATGTATGTTTTATGGGTGATGACGACCAACAGTGAGGTGCCCGGGAACGGGGCCTTACAAGGGACCATTGTTGTAAATTCCCAAAACACACCCAACCCCACCCCCCTTCTTCCCCGGTTCGACTTTTCCCCTCGGTCGGCCAGGAAATCCGGCCAATAACGCGCAATACCCATTTTAATAATCAAAGTAACTTCACAATTAGGAACTTATACTCGTATATAATCAATCCTCGTGTTCAATTTCATCAGAAACAATCAAAAACATCGCACCCGATTACCTCCAAAATCGCGACCTGCAACTCCTTAAAAACCCAATCTTCGATCGATTTTAATCAAAATTAACAAAGGGCTTTACTTCCAGATCACCATCTGAAACTTCCTACCAATTTAATTTGATTATCATCAACATTTAACAATTAATCGATCATCAACCTTCGTCGCGACTGTTCTTGTTAAGTTCAGTTCCAAATCGTCATCATACGGGTACTCCACACACACACACACTCGATTTCTCATGGGGAACAAAAGCCCCATGATTGCAGAAGCATTCGATATCGAATTGAGCTTCAATTTGATCGGATTCGAACCTAGGGCTCGAAGGTGATTTTGGGTTTTGGTTGATGCAGTTTAAAAGAATTCAAACCGGATCATTACCGCGGCCACAGCCTTTGGTTCACCGGTTCCTGCGCTCCATGTTAACCAAGAGGTCCCGGGTTCGACCCCGGGCCACCTCACACATTTTTTAAGCCCTTTTAAGCTTTAAAAAAATCAGAAAAATTTCTAAAAATTATAAAAATGTTTTTACAAATATTAAAAAATTTTAAAACAACCTAATTATTTTCTGAAATTTATTTTAATAGTTTATTTATTTTATTAAATGTTTAAATAAATAATATTACAAGTATTACAAATTGTTTTTATAAAAGTGAACTATTAATAATAATTTAAATTATTAGATTATTATTGGACACCATATTACCTGTAATTATTCAAGATAATTGCAGTTATATGTATTTTATAGCTTCACGGATTAATTACAAAAAGTCGTTTTGTGCTATCTAAATAATTAAATATTTTAATTAATTATCATATAGTTAATTAATCAAATCAGTTATTTGTTTTTCCCACACTTTAACAATAAACTAAATAGTTACGCGTAATGATACATTTATTAAATTCTAAAAATAAGCACTTTCAAATTCGTTTATTTATTTTCAAGACGTTCAAACTAAATAAAATTAGTTTATTTAAACTATCATTCAAAACCCAATGGAAATCCTAATACATTCCTAAATTCTCAAATCACTATTATTCTAATTCGAGGCACCGTTCCTTAGGTTAATCATAAGGAATTCGTTGGTGTCTAATCTATCACATCCAGATTCTAATCTCATCAATCAAGTGAGTATTCATATCCCCTTTTTATATCATTTCCTATTTGGGGGAAATCATGTGATACAATATATTCAATCATGATATTCTATTGTTGTTTCATTCTAAATTCAATTCAAGACAGGTTATGTTATTACTTGCAACTATGTGAACATACTATGATAAACTGGACGACAGTAAAACCCTAATTCAATCAATCAATCCTGGTATCAATGGTAGATCTACTGGTTTGGATAACCCACCCCATATGAATAGTCGAGTGGTGATTGTGCCAGAGGCAAGAGTCAATCTATGGTGTATGTGTGGAGTCTATTATATGCAAGTGTCAAGTCAAGGGGTTTATATTGTGTCAGTTTATCTATATGATTTATTATTGCAATATAAGTCTTAACGTTACCTTGTGAATTGGATTATTCTCAATCAATCAATCAATCTATATGTATATTCAAAACTGTGATTACTCACCAGCTAACTCGTTAGCTGATATTATTTTCTCATATGATTTCAGGTTAAGCAAGTTAGTGGACTTCTACATGCTCATTTAAGACCCGGACTTAGTCAAAATAAAAGACAATTACTATTTGTGACTTCAACTGTCGTATTTGTATTTGTTAAAATCATGTTATCATGTAATCTGATTTTAATATTATTTCCGCTATTAGACAATCATGTGTTATGAACAATCAATCATTCCCTTCTCCGCTCCGATGATTCCGCCGTCGGTCGGGGTGTGACAGATTGGTATCAGAGCCATGGTTATAGGGAATTAGGTTATTAGAAACGGAATGACCTAGACTATAACTAAGTACCCTTACACATGAGTCCTCTTATGTATTTTACATGCAATCCCACTAA
Source organism: Flaveria linearis (assembly GCA_024085815.1). Lineage (NCBI taxonomy): Eukaryota > Viridiplantae > Streptophyta > Magnoliopsida > Asterales > Asteraceae > Flaveria > Flaveria linearis. The sequence continues at coordinate 23,966,558 of CM044010.1, forward strand.
GTTCAGTGGAACCGAAGGAGCCACTGGTCTTTTACAGTGGTTCGAAAGCATCGAGAACACATTCCTAAACAGTGAATGCCCCGAAAATCTAAAAGTCCGGTATGCCACAAGTGTTCTCCAGAAACGCGCACTTACTTGGTGGAACGGAGAGAAAAGAACTCGTGGAACCGAAACTGCACTAGCATTAACATGGACTAAGGAGCTCATGATTAAAGAGTTCTGCCCAAGAAATGAAGTCCGGAAACTGGAAGCTGAATTCTGGGAGTTAACCCAAGACAGTGGCGAAAACCTAGCATACACTAACCGATTCCACGAACTGAGCCTTGTGGTACCGCACCTTGCTACCCCTACCTCCCGAGCCATCGAGAAATACATTGGTGGACTACCCATGCAGATTCAGGATACGGTGTTAGGAAGAAATCCTTCGACACTAGAAGATGCTATTAGGCTGGCTGCGCAGTTAACCGATAATCATGTGAAAGCTGGTTCTTTAACCAGGAAAGGATCGAAGAAAAATACCGATAAACTCCCTAACAAAACCGTCAAAACCGACCAACCCGAGCCTTCCATGAACAGGAAGAGGAAGGCTAATTCTCAAAACTTCACTGTAATTACCCCTGCTGTGCCAATTAATCAAGTCCCTCCAACTCGTCAACCAGTAGTAAACAACCAATCGCTGATGAAAAAGCCATACGCTGGACCCTTTCCGCAGTGTAACAACTGCATGTATCACCATCCCGCTAACATTCAGTGTCATCAATGCACAAACTGTGGTCGTTTGGGTCATACATTCAACGTGTGCAAGAGTGCTGCTAAAGCTCCGACTAATGCACCAGTCCACCAACATCCTCCTGCAATTACCCAGGGTCGTGCATGCTATCAATGTGGTGATCCTAACCATTTTCGCAATCGATGCCCTCAACTTGTCAGTCCGGTTCCTACGGCTCAAGGACGTGCTTTTAACATCAATGCCCAACAAGCTCGAGCCACCAATGAGGTGGTGTTGAATCATTCTTGTCCTTGATTTCGTCTTCCTGATTTAAACCATCCAAGATTTGAACACCATCGTAAAAAATTCTATTATCTCGAACTTTGACCTTAAATCTTGTAATCATGATTTCCTTTTGTTACATTGATGTAATTTGAAAATTTCTAAATTTCTAATTGAGATACTTTTTCTTTCGTTGTTAAGTCGAACTTTGAACCGTTTGCACCGTGGGAGATGCAAGAGTTTGCAAGTCAACCTAAGACTAAGAACACTTATATCTCCTAAATGATTCTAACTCATCAAAACAGGGGTGATTCCCTTACTTTGATGATGATTCTTTATTCGTTTCAATAAATGGTTTCCAATGGTGTGTTTTATGAAAATTCATCCTCTGGATTAGGGTGATTTCCTTATCTCGAGGACTAACTTCAATTATTCACTTTGAAACTTGCATTTCACAAATGACATGATCTCACCAAAATAGGATTGGAACCCGTACTTTGGCGACAAATGTCAATCTTCGATTGTTTTCTTGAAGCTCAATCATCAAGATACGCGTGAAATTCATACCTTGATGATAATATCATTCATGTGAATTGTATTTGTTCAAATAAGATGACCTCGTCAAAGTAGGAGTGAATTCTGGATTTTGATGAAGAAGTTTATCTTGTTATATTTTTTTTTGTAAAAATTCATCGTTAAGATAGGAGTGATTTCCCTTACCTTAATGGTGAGTTACCTCGTCTTATTTTTATTGATCCTCAATAATGAGTTGGGATCGAACTTTTTGATTGGAAGGTTAATGGTCATACCTTGAGAGTACACCATCAAGTGAGGGGTGAAAACCATACCTTGATGACTATTCTCAATTCTTGATCTTCAATTTACCATGGTTGTAATCAAGTAACGAAAAGCATGTAGTCACTTGAAGGGTGAAATAATGTTAGTGTTCGACCTATCAAGCCAAAGCATGATCTCTGAACTTGAAAGGAGACCCGATCGTATTAGATTGATTTTGATTCCAAGCTTGGAGCATTTAAATTCTTAAATTGATTTCTTTTCCTTATTCTCATGTTTTGACTCGATCTAACTACATCAAACCATTTATTCCTTATTTATCGACTTTCATTGTGAGTTATCATCAAAACCTGTTTACGTGATGGTAATCTTCCTAAACAATCTTTTGTCAAGTAGAGATATTATCTCTGATCGCGATGGTCGCTTCATCTCTCGTTTCTGGAAAAGTCTCCAATCAGCTCTCAAAACTCAACTGAATCTTAGCACAGCCTATCACCCGCAAACCGACGGTCAGACTGAAAGAACGATACAAACCCTCGAGGATATGCTCCGGGCTTGTGTCATTGCTTTCAGTGGATCATGGGATTCTCATCTTCCGTTGATCAAATTCTCTTACAATAACAGTTACCATATCAGCATCCAGATGGCACCATTTGAGGCCTTGTATGGTCGAAAATATTGATCTCCCATCTGTTGGTCTGAAGTTGGTAAATCACAAATTACTGGTTCGGAATTGATACAAGAAACAACCGACAAAATTCATAAGATCCGTGATAACTTGGTCACTGCTAGAAATCGTCAAAAGAATTATGCTGATAAAAGACGTAAGCCCATGGAATACAAAGTTGGTAATCTCGTACTTCTTAAGGTATCATCTTGGAAGGGAGTGATTCGCTTTGGAAAGAAAGGGAAATTAGCACCTCGTTACGTGGGTCCATTCAAAGTGCTTGAGCGAATTGAGAAAATGGCCTACAAGCTTGAACTAACCCAAGAGCTCAGCAATATGCATCCGACGTTTCATGTTTCAAATCTCAAGAAATGTCTTGCCGATGAAAATCTCCACATTCCACTCGATGAAGTCCAGATTGATGAATCTATGCACTTTATTGAGAAACCTGTGGAAATTATGGATCGGGAAGTCAAACAACTCAAACGTATCCGGACACCTATTGTCAAAGTCCGCTGGGAATCTAAACGTGGCCCAGAGTTTACCTGGGAACGTGAGGACAAAATGAAATCCCAGTATCCTCATCTTTTCGTTTCAGCCTCCTCGTGAACAAATTTCGGGACGAAATTTCCTAAAGCAGGGGAGACTGTAACATCGCATATTTTCGACCCATTTTCAAATGCAAATCCGAATCCATTTTTAGAATATTTATTTCAATGAATTAAATGTAACATGGTATTATAAATTATTTTTCATCTATTTTAAACAATTGAACAAATTATAAAAATATGATGATTCATAAATACTATTATTAATTTGAAACTTTGGAGATTCATTATACTCAATTTGGGTGATTAACAAATTAATAATAATAACATTATAAGCGTTATAACGTTTGCTTATTATTATGAAAATTTAAGGTGATAATAATCTTAAATAAAATAATAATAATTATTATTAAAATTCTAATAATATTAACAATATTAATAATAATAATATGGTAATAATAATATTAATAATAATGATAATGATAATAATATTAACAATAATAGTCGAAGTTTTACAACTTTAGATTGAAATTAATAAAAATTTACATGAAATAATAACAATATAAATCTTCAGGGGGCTAAATTGTAATTTATCTAAAACTGAAACAAAGCTTTAAACTTCAAATGCAAACTACTACAAACCACAGGGACCATTGTTGTAAATTCACAAAACACACCCAACCCAACCCCCCTTCTTCCCCGGTTCGACTTTTCCCCTCGGTCGGCCAGGAAATCCGGCCAATAACGCGCAATACCCATTTTAATAATCAAAGTAACTTCGCAATTAGGAACTTATACTCGTATATAATCAATCCTCGTGCTCAATTTCATCAGAAACAATCTAAAACATCACACCCGATTACCTCCAAAATCGCGACCTGCAACTCCTTAAAATCCCAATCTTCGATCGATTTTAATCAAAATTAACAAAGGGCTTTGCTTCCAGATCACCATCCGAAACTTTCTACCAATTTAATTTGATTATCATCAACATTTAACCATTAATCGATCATCAACCTTCGTCGCGACTGTTCTTGTTAAGTTCAGTTCCAAATCGTCATCATACGGGTAATTCCCACACACACACACACTCGATTTCTCATGGGGAACAAAAGCCCCATGATTGTAGAAGCATTCGATATCGAAATGAGCTTCAATTTGATCGGATTCGAACCTAGGGCTCGAAGGTGATTTTGGGTTTTGGTTGATTCAGTTTAAAAGAATTCAAACCGGATCATTACCGCGGCCACGGCCTTTGGTTCACCGGTTCCTGCGCTCCATGTTATCCAAGAGGTCACGGGTTCGACCCCGGGCCACCTCACATATTTTTAAGCCCTTTTAGGCTTTAAAAAAATTCAGAAAAATTTTTAAAAATTATAAAAATGTTTTTACAAACATTAAAAGTTTATAAAAAAACCTAATTATTTTCTGAAATTTATTTTAACATTTTATTTATTTTATTAAATGTTTAAATAAATAATATTACAAGTATTACAAATTATTTTTATAAAAGTGAACTTTTAATAATAATTTAAATTATTAGATTATTATTGGACACCATATTACCTGTAATTATTCAAGATAATTGCAGTATATGTATTTTATAGCTTCACGGATTAATTACAAAAAGTCGTTTTGTGCTATCTAAATAATTAAATATTTTAATTAATTATCATATAATTAATTAATCAAATCAGTTATTTATTTTTCACACACTTTAACAATAAACTAAACAGTTACGCGTAATGATACATTTATTAAATTCTAAACATAATCAGTTTCAAATTCGTTTATTTATTTTCAAGACATTCAAACTAAATAAAATTAGTTTATTTAAACTCATTCAAAACCCAATGGAAATCCTAATACATTCTCAAATTCTCAAATCACTATTATTTTAATTCGAGGCACCGTTCCTTAGGTTAATCATAAGGAATTCGTTGGTGTCTAATCTATCACATCCAGATTCTAATCTCATCAATCAAGTGAGTATTCATATCCCCTTTTTATATCATTTTCTATTTGGGGGAAATCATGTGATACAATATATTCAATCATGATATTCTATTATTGTTTCATTCTAAATTCAATTCAAGACAGGTTATGTTATTACTTGCAACTATGTGAACATACTATGATAAACTTGATGACAGTAAAACCCTAATTTAATCAATCAATCCTGGTATCAATAGTAGATCTACTGGTTTGGATAACCCACCCCATATGAATAGTCGAGTGGTGATTATGCCAGAGGCAAGAGTCAATCTATGGTGTATGTGTGGAGTCTATTATATGCAAGTGTCAAGTCAAGGGGTTTATATTGTGTCAGTTTATCTATATGATTTACTATTGCAATATAAGTCTTAACATTACCTTGTGAATTGGATTATTCTCAATCAATCAATCAATCTATATGTATATTCAAAACTGTGATTACTCACCAGCTAACTCGTTAGCTGACTTTATTTTCTCACATGATTTCAGGTTAAGCAAGTTAGTGGACTTCTACATGCTCATTTAAGACCCGGACTTAGTCAAAATAAAAGACAATTACTATTTGTGACTTCAACTGTCGTATTTGTATTTGTTAAAATCATGTTATCATGTAATCTGATTTTAATATTATTTCCACTATTAGACAATCATGTGTTATGAACAATCAATTATTCCCTCGTCCGTTCCGATGATTCCGCCGTCGGTCGGGGTGTGACAGTATTGTTTTGCAAAAGCTATTATGTTTAAATGAAATGTATGTTTAAATGTTTCCGCTCCAACGCTTTTATGTAAGAAGATGAAAATATATGTTTTATGTGCGATGATTGACCAGCTGTAAGCGTCCCGGGAAAGGGGCCTTACACAAGGGAAATTTGCGTAAATGATTAATATGTTTTATTCTTTTTTTTGTAAATGTAATATGGTGTTTAGTGTTTACTTTTTACAAAATAAAATAACGTCGATCACTTTTTTATCCAATAGTGCGTTGCTACATTCAAATCCGGTTCAGGTATCTTTGTCGAGCCAAGCTAAATCTACCATCCCCGATTCATTCCCGAGCTTAGAACCTAGCTACAACATATAAGGAACACGTTAGAAAGTGACCTGGAGGTGGAGATCCGGAAACACCCTTTGACGCTCAAGTCAGTAATATATACAAAATAATCTAAGTGTAGAACACATCTAGAGTTAATTACACAGATAGACCTTGTGATTTAGTGAAAATAATAGGTTTGAGTACTACATTTTCTAAGTAACGAGTTAGGGTTTTGTATTTTTAATTTTATAACGAGTTTGGGTATAAAGACTAACGTCCATTAAGTTTTATGTTAAATAGGAGTAAAATGACCAATCTACCCTTTGAGTTTTTGTAAAAGGACCATATATGTAACTATCTATATTAAAGGGAACATTTTTTTAATTTGTCTAAATTAAATAAATAATAAATAATAAATAATAAAAATGTAGCATAAAAGTAAGAGAAAATCACAAAAATTGTCTCTATGGTTTGATCATATTGCAAGTTTGGTCTTCAAATAATAAAAATTATAAATTTAGTTTAAACATTTGAAAGTTTGTTGCAAATTTAGTCCCCACCGTTAGTGTCCGTTAGTTTCTAACGATCTGAAGATTAAATATGCAATATGATCAAACCATAGGGACTAATTATGTAATTGCTTAGAAAACTAAGAAAATGTTTGAAAATAAAATAAAATTAAAAAATAAAATCAAATATAAGAAATTCAAATAAACATCAATAATAAATTTTAATTAATTTTTTAAAAAATTAAATAAAGGTTAAAGAATCAAATCAAATTCAAAACTAAATAAAAGTAAAAATAAAACATATGTAAAAAGTGAAATCTAGAAGTATTGATAAAGAAGTATGTGATTAAAGTAAAAAATTAAATAAAAACCAAATAAAAATTAAAAATAAAATCAAATAAACGTTTATAAAATTCAAAATAAATATTAAAAAAATCATATTAAAGATAAAAAAATAAGAAAAACGTTTCGATTTCATTTTTTATTTTTTGGATTTATATTTTCACAAGGTTTTTGCTTTCTTCGATTTAAACATGAAATATGAACTTCATCAAAAATAATTATAATAAAAAAAATTTAAACATACTTCTCATTTTCTTATTTTCTATTGTTATATGTATTTTATTGGTACTTTTATTTACTTTTTAATTTTGGTTTAATCTTCTAACATTTATTCTATTATTTAACGATCATTGAATTTCTTTATTAACGTTTATTTGAATCTTTTAAATGTTAATTTTTAACTTTTATATGATTTTTTAGGTTTTTTAAATTTTTTAAGAAAATTATGCAATTGGTTCCTATGGTTTGACTATATTGCATATTTAGTTCCCACATCGTTAATAACTAACGGAAACTAACGTTGGGGACTAAATTTGCAACAAACTTTCAAATGTTTAGACTAAACTTATAATTATCAAAATCTAGGGACAAAACTTACAATATGATCAAATCACCGGGACTATTTTTGCAAATTTTTTTATATAGTATATGTATAAATGTATATATATTATATATACACACACACACTTTTATGGCAACCACCACCGTCGCTCCACACCCCGTCCACGTTTCCGGCAACCTACCTCGCCACCGCGTTCTCTTGAACCAACGCCACCTCTCTCTCTCTCTCTCTCAACCCTATCCGGTGCCGTACTTCAAGCTGAACCATCGACGGTTCTGGCCGCAATTGCAAGTTCTTACGATACTCGAAACATTGTTGGCATGTGATTCTAGCCACCCGCCATACCCACGATCACCATCTCTTCCTCCCAAAACGATCGTGGCTGGCGATTCCATCATCGAACCATCTCCATATACCATGTTTTTCTTCTTTGTATAGTATCACTACCCCCCCTCAAAATTGTTTTCCAGTTGTTGCTTAGATCTCGGGATAACTCAGATTTGACTACATTTTGTATAAAACCCTAGAATTTCTGTTGAAGAAGATACAAGATAGAAGAACATGTTGTGTTATATACACAGAAGCTGGTCTTTGATGGTCGTTTGCACGGTGGTATGTGGCTAGGTAGCGCGATGAAGGGGGCGGTAGTGGTTGTGGGTGGGTGGGGGGTGGGGGGTTAGGTGCGATGAAAGTGTCGCTGATGGATTGACGGTGGTGTTGATGTAAAATTGTAAATAAAAGGAAATGTAATAAAAAAATATATAATGACACAAAGAGTCCCTTACCCTTACCTAAGTTGCATAATTTATCCTTATAGTGTACAAGACTGATATGCCCCTAAACTTAACAGAATAACTAACGAAACTTAGTGTTAATACCCTAGCTTTTTACAAATTAAAATCACAAAACCTAAATTTGTTACTTTAAACTCTTAGTACTCAAACCTGTTATTTCTCACAAACCACATGGGCTATTTATGTAATTAACTCATTTATGATACATAAATAAATAAACAAGTAGAAGAGATGAAGACTAGAGTCGGTGAAAAAACCATTTGAAGTCCGTTTTGTTAGTCATTGGAGTTTCTCCATTTATGAAGGTATGCATAGAAGGAGAAAACTAATTCTCCAAGAAAGGAGAGATACGATGTCAAGTGTGAGGATTTTTACTCTAAGGCTGCGTTTGGTTAGAAGAATGGAATGGAATGGAATGGAATTGAGAAACTAGTATAATTTTCAAGTAAAATTAAGTTTGAGTGAATAATGAAATATAAAACCCAAGGGAATGTTTCACCTCAAATTCCTTTGGTTGTGGGATTTCAAATTCCCTCTCTAGGTGGAAGGATTTTGAAATTCCACAATCAAGGGAATTTGAGGTGAAACATTCCTTTGGGTTTTACATTTCATTACCCACTCAAACATAATTTTACTTGGAAAGTATAGTAGTTTCTCAATTCCATTCTATTTAATTCTATTCTTCCAACCAAACGCAGCCTAAATGACATCCCCTATTTGTATGCCATGACTTCATATTTATAGCGTTGAAGGTTAGTGCTTGGTACCTTGAATGGTCTCCTGCCTCTTATTTTAAAGGAAGTGAGTCAATTTTAGTACGTCTGACTTGTCTTCAAGATAAGTTTTTTTTAGATATAACATGTTGACTTCTTTTACTTGTCTAGTTTAGCCTTTCTAGCCTAAATAGTGTTTGTTTTTATCCCAATTAGGTGTTGACTTATTTTATCACGAAAGAATATAGGATAATAAAAATCTAAAAAGTAGTAAAATGCAGTTTACAAAAAGGTAAACATTCATTTATTCTATAAATTGCAGTTTATAAATAGATGGTATATGTAACATATAAGCCTAATTTTTTTTAGGCATGTCTGAGAACCTACCATCATCCTCCTCTTACGGTTTCCTTTATTGTGCTTGAGATAACATATTCTTGCAAAGTGTTTAGCAAGGCCATGATGGTTTTTTGGCTAAGAGCCTAGCTACATCATCATTTTAAAAGGTCGTGACATAGAGTTCAAGTATTATACAAAACATATAGTGGTAGAGTATTAAGTTCATAATTGAAACCAAATGGCAGTGTGTGTTCTACATGTTGCACTTTGTTAATATTTCTTCTTTCAATTACAACAAAAATATTAGTATGTAATCTAAATGATAAATATTATTATTCACACATTCGTATCTTATCTTATATTCATAAATTATTATGAAAAGTACTTGGAAAATCTACGTATACACAATCGGTACACGCCTACACGGTTTAATTACGGTCATACCAACACTTATTAGTTTAGACACCTCTAAATCAACTCAAATAAAACTCAAAATTAATAACCAGAAAAGCAAAAAAACGTACGATATATACACATCTCACAATTTTAACATGCTACTATTAGTCAATACTCGTATTTTAGTATAAATTTATATTTATATTATAGTTTCAATTTAGCTCTAGGTTAGCTGAGATTAATATTGTATATATACGGCTCATACTTATCAATAACATTGAATTGAATTATTTCTTATTACATGGTATCAAAGATTCAAAGTGCATCCGCTTTGTGGCCCCGTATCACCTTGAATAACTCAGAGCCACGAAACCCATAGAACTGGTAATCAAATCCACCTAAGACGCACTTCACTTGTCTAAATCCATTAGAACCGACAGACCTTGGGTATGTTTTATGGCAATATCAATGTAAGCGTCTGATTATAACTGCACATGGACACATTTGCATCCAATCATCTTAGCTTTAATTCAGTTATAATTTTAAAGGAAGTTATTACTAATTACACCTACTAGTATTAAGTTAATCACCTATAGTAAGTATGTATTAAAATACTTTTATTTAAAAAACATCTTTTAAAAATGAAAATAAAATAAAGATGACAACCAAAGAATTTTAAAAATGATTAAAACTACTAGTAATATACTCCTAACCACATAAACATGTTATTTATATATTTTAATCACTAATAATCCTCAGCTCAAATAGTTGAGGTGAGGAGTTTTTCATCTAGTGAGTTTTCTTTTCGAGGATGGTCATGAGTTCCATACTCGAATAATAGAGATGACAGGGTGAGTTAGTTGCTCGTTAGTGATCCTTTAGCTATTGAAAAAAAATTTATATATTAATCCTTTAGTGGCCGTTTGGTTCGTAGAATGTTTTATGAAATAATTGAAATTGGAATTGGAATTAGAACTGAAATATTGTTAGAACTAATAACGTGTTTGGTTGGTCAATTTTGAGTGGAATTGAAATGTTAAGTCTGAACATTCAATTGGACTGTTAAACATTCCATGAGTAAGTGGAATGAATGTGAATTCAATTTACAGCTCCAATTCTATTCGTTTACCAACCAAAAATTTCATATGAAATTTTTTCCAATTCTAGTTCTAATTCTAGAAACTTCTGTAAACCAAACGATGTAAACCAAACGATGTAAACCAAACGATGTAAACCAAACGATGTAAACCAAACGAGACCTTACTTTTTGAAAAAAAAATTGACATTATTAATAAAATCAAGAAAGTAATAAGAAATGATCAATGTTTTCACGGCCGGTTCGGATCGGCCGGTCCGACCGGGATTTGGCATGGTTAACGGTCCGATCAGATATGACTCGTTTTGGGATGAGCTGACCGGCCGGTTGGAAGCGAACTGGAGGTCGGACCGGCGAGTCGCCGAGCGAACGGTCGAACCTGCATCTATCCATTCTGTGAATCGACCGATGTTTGAGGAGAGATTTCAAATCGAAGATTACGGTTCAATACAGGAGGCTAGAGAACATCTTTTAGGTAAAAAAACATAAAGAAGAAGAAGATTGTTTGAGAGAAGAAGAAGAAAATGAGGAAGAAGAAGAAGAAGAAAAAATTAGGGAGTATAGAGAGAGAGCGGCTGTGTGTAGTTTTCAAATAGGGTTAGAAATTTTTAAAAGTGAAAGCTTACAATATTAGTCTCTATAGATAAGTCAAATTACAAATTAAACCTTACCCATTAGTTGTTTAAAAGTTGATGAAAAACTAACTAAAGTACATAAAAATAACAACTTTGTTTTAAACTAATAATTTTAATAGAATTTTAATAGTATATAAATATGGAAAATTTTAACAATATATTATTTTCTATACTATTTAATATTCTATCATTTATAATGTCGTCCAATTCTTAAATTCGATCCGTCCGATCCGAATGAATCTTTAAGTTGTCCCGTTCATAATCCGATTCGATTCTGCATTTCCCATTGGAAATGATAGTTGAACAGATAAGAGAGTTGTTAAGCAAAATTAAACAGAGGAGAAGAATATTAATGGAGGAAAAAAGCAACGAGAGATGGAGCGCTGCGATCGCCAATCTCTCCGAGATATCCAACGATCTCCATTCCCTCCAGAATCTTCTCAACAACAAAGCTGTTTACGTCGATGAACAAACCTTCAACAAAGCCTCCTTAACCTCCGATCAAGCCCGTACAATCAAGGTTCAGATTGATTCCTTTGAATTCGTTAGATTAGTCGTGTGTGGTTGCTGTTGAGCTTTTTGACGCTTGTTTTTGGTGTCGTTTTGACTGAATTTTAGTTGTTTGGTCGATTTGAACCTTTGAGTGACCTGATTTGGGAGGCGATGTGTGTTTGGATTAAATTGGGGTTTAGCTATTGTCATAGGCTGTTTGAGTTCTGATATGAGCATTCAACGTTGTTTTTCTTTGTTGTTTGTGATTAGATGTTCTTCTTTTGTAATATGATGATCTCGTCTTTTATGGTATGTTAATTACAGTAATCACAAGAGAGGTGTTTTGAATTTGGAGTTCTAAGTATCAGAATTCTACCATTGAAATAGATGTAGATTGATTTAACTTATGAGAGCCATGGAGGTGGTGAACTGGACATGTGTTATGTTGTGCTTTTAGATGTTTAGAATTGTTGCATATTATGATAGCTCTCAGTTGATTTTGAAGTCAAAACATGTTTTTGCTGGTGGGATAGAGAAATAGTTGATATGGTTGTTGTATATACTTATATGTTATTCCTTTTGTGTTCGTGATTCAAAAAACAAGCTATGTTCAAAAAATGTTTCAAAAATTTATATTACTGTTTGGGCCTGGGAAGTAGCTGGAGCTGTAAGTAGTGGTTTGGTGAACTAAAGCTAGTTGCAGAGAGTTGATGGAATTTAAGACTTAAGAGTTTACATGTAGCATTTCATCTTTAGCCTCTTTTGCATATTTTAAATGTTAAAATGTAGTAAATTACTAAATTACAAATTTACAATACTAAGAAAAGAAATATAAAATTATTTTTAGATGTGCAGTGTGTCATTTGAAAAGGATTCTTGAAAATTGAACTTTTTCATACTTGCAGAACTTTCACATGTCATACTGAATGTAAGTTGCATTGAGTCATTGACAACTAAAGCTTTGAAGTTCTCTGGATGATGAGAAATCTACTCCATTCCTTCTATCTGATAGTTGAAAAATGATAAGCTCATCAATGTAGGAGGTGTCCCTTGTTCAATTAAATTACATAAATAGGAATTTTAGGGGGGAGGGGGGAGGAACTTAGTTGGCCTCTCGGGCATAGAGTAAAATATCTTCTACTCACTGCAAGTAATATGATTTGTTCTGTCATGTTGATTTAGTGTTATGTCGACGCTCATTAAGAAGGACTGTTTTTTAAATGAGCATATTTGGGTGCAGGTTCTTGAACAAAGGGTAGAGACTTTAGAAAGGGAACTGGATGCTGCCATTTCAGCTGCAGCCCGTGCTCGTACTGAAAAAAGGCAAGCTGAAGCAGGACAAAAGGCTGCTGAGTTACGAGCTCAGGAAATCACAAAGGAGCTGGAGAACACCACAAGTATATGCGTGCCCTAAAAACTTCTTATGTAGTTATATGTACTGTATAGCTAACAAATAAAAGTATTTGTAACAATTTTGGGACAGACAGTTTGCTAGTTAGTATGACTTCCTCTAGAGAGATAGCTACTTAACTTCCTCTCCCGCCTCTTCCTTAAAGCGAGTTCTGAGCTGCTTGAGAGCCGGAAGATTGGGATATCCCAACGTCCAGTTTCTTATACCCTATACACGCATGTGCACATAATGAAACAAATCCTAAGGCCACTGTAGGCAAAGCTAATTGCTCCTTTTCAGTATAGGTGAAAGGGATTATACAACCAGCCCTTTCTCTTTTTTCACATGTAGTAAATTTAGGATCTAATCCTTATATTAGAAGGATAACTGTTTTAATGGTAGTGCATACCCTTGTTAAAAAAACTTAGGTCTGGACGGGTTGGTTGGTAACGGGCAAAACATATATGGGTTGAAACTGGTCAAATCTTTGTTTGGGTGGGTTTGGATGGACCTGAAAACACTTTTTGCCCATTTTAATTTTTTTTACTTATAATGAATGCTTTATTTTGTGATAACAAAAATAAAAAAAGAAAAAAAAATAGTACAATGATAATCTGAATCACTGAACAAAATGATTTGGGAAGTTGTATGCATTAAATGTTTACTTGGGGCGACTTTCACATTGTTTGGCCAGTTTCTCTTTTGGTTAACTTCTTTTATTTGACCCGTTTGACATAAAATACAACCCGTATTGACCCATTTGTTAGTGAATTCACATATATCTTTCCTCTCTTCTAATGATGTGTTAATATTTCTGTTATGGATCTTGAATGCAGAAGTGTTTGAACTGCACATGGAAGAATTGCGAGCAAAGGAAGATGAGATAGCGAAACGCGATAAGGAGATTAAACTTCTAGAAGCTATAATTCAGACACTTGGAGGAAAAGAATCTTAGCTGTAATCATAATTCTCTCTGTTGCAAATCATTTTCTTGTAAAACCAACTCACCCCCTCACTGTTAAAATTGCATCTCAGAATATACGAAGAATGTTTTCCTATCTTGTTGAAGAAATCAAACGACTAGCACATTAGTGAACGGGTTGGGTCACGGGCCGTATTTATACGATTGGACAAAAAACACTTTTTGTCTCTTGCTTCTGTCTTCCTCTTTCTGGCATTTGGTGGAAATTCTCTAGATCAATATATATTTAAATACTTAACAAGTTGTCTAAGATTGTATTAACATTTTATTTACAATTATCTAAGTATTTGAATTTTGTTACTGTTTGATGTACAACAATGATTACTAAAACTATATTAGTAAAAGGCCCCAGCTAATCAGACGCTCTGTCAGGTTATATCTAGACGTCCTTTGACTTTTTTCACGGCCCGTGAAGGGCCTTACTGGCCGTATGGTTTTCGAAAATTAATTTTCACATCTTTATACGCTCACGGGCTGTGAAACACATCACGACCCGTAAGCGTTCATACCCACGGCCTGTGAACAAGTTCAATAACGGCCCGTTAGTTCTCTCACGGGCCGTAGTAATCCTTCTGAGAATTTCTTTTCCTCGATTTGCGTGCATTTTTAAATTTTATAATTATGTGACGTGACGTATTATTCCTTGATTCGATTTAAAATTGTATATAAAACGTTATATATATTACTTGTTATATACGGCAAGTGAGAAACGAAACAGTTAAAATGTCTTCTCGTAGAGGTAATAGAAGACGTCAAAATGAGTCCTATTCAAACTCACGAGATATTGTGGAAAGTATTCCTGATCTAATAGATAATCATAATTGGCAGAACGGGAGGAACTGGTCTCAAAATGTTATTCACTTTATACGTAACGGTGATTCCCAAACATGTAGGGTGTATTACATGGGTAATTTCGATATTCAGTTACAATTTTGGCGTGAATTACTCGGAAACGTGTCTTTAGGTACGAGGTATGATTTAAAGTTTTTTTTGTATATTTTATTTTATTTTAAAATTCTAACAATTAAAAAAGTTGTTATTTTATAGCATGTTCGGGCGTGGACAAATAGACTCACAATATAGAGATACGAAGAAATACGTAGAACAGAAGAGTTGCCGGGTAGTGATTGTTGGACGATTCTCCCATTTGAGTGGTTTAACTTAATATACTCGGGGTCCGTTAATGGTAACGAATATGACGACGGGAGTGACTGTCTATATCCCGCGTTATAGGAAGTTAATACTGTAATACTGTTTTTATGTTTTACAATAAAAATCATGAATTTATAACCGTGAATTAAATTGTTTTGTAGCTTTACGTACCAATGACTGATGACGAAGAACATGTATCTTTTTAAGATTTCTATGGACTCACTACAAGTTCGTATATATTCTGCATACGAATGCCGACCAAATACGTGTGATGATTCATGGTGCATTCATCGTAATGCCCGAACGATTTTCGTACAATTCGAATCGTACTTTTTACATTTTCTGTCACGTATACAATATTGGCAGCACTCCGGACAAGAAGAAATCGAAGAACTAGTCGTATCCGGTGAAACCGTTTGGCCTCCTAACGCCGGTCATATTGGTCGAGATTCGGGAGTTGTAATTTGTATGTTATTGCGTAGGTTGGTTCAAAATAGATCTTTAGAGTGGCAAGAGGTTAACTTACATGATGCTTGCTTTAAATTCCGAAGATTTATGACAGACGAACTGTATTCTAGACGTATAATGTAGAACAGTAATTGAATATTTTATTAAAACATAAACGTTTATTAGTACACTTTATTAAAAACAATAAACCGTTATTATCACACAATAATAAAACACATAATTTTTAATCTTCTTGATCTTTATAAAAGATCCATACCGCAAAATGGTTAAAAAAATTCCAAAATTCTTCCGATTTCTTTCTTGAGTTGTTGTCATAATATCCGTATCATTCCATAACGTATTTTGATTGTTGTAAACGTCTTTGTAGAGCTGGTGAAATGTCGTGACCTTCCTTCTCAAGTCAAACCACTTGTTGCTAAGTTCTCAAGTCAAACCACTTGTTAAAAACGAAAATATTCTGAAAAATTTTGGGGGTTACGTGCCGTGAGCAATAAGGATTGTAGCAGGTATAAAAATTATAACCACTCGAAACCTGTTAACAATAAGGATTGTAGCAGGTGGCACTGTCATCCAATTTTTGTGGGAAGCTACACCTAAGCCGTTCCAGTTTAATGATTCCCTTATTTCATTTATATCAGGAAACATCGCAGCGTACCTATGTCTGTTTTCATCCAACTCAGCTATAAGTTTCGTACGAATAAAACACCAGTGATTTTCACCATATCCCAGTGCGAGTGCTATAGCACGAAAACCACAATTGACGTCGGCTAAAACATCATCCGCACCTGAAATATACGGGGAAAAAAATGATGGAATCCAGCGATTTAACCGAAAAAAATTGTTTTTATCTTCGTCGCCCGGGATATATGAAAACTTGAAACTCTGTTGAGATAATACATCTTTGGCTCTTGATTTCGAAGACATGGATTGACTGCGCTGCAAAGACCATTGTTTTGACTTCACCACCGAACTTGAATATGTTGACGAACCTTCAAAATTTTCTCTAGTTTGAACATATGAACTATGTCTGGGGGGTCTAATATTGTTTCTTTTTGCTTATCTTTTTTAGGACGACCCCGTGTATGTGTTTGGACTTTAGGAGGTTTTTTTTATCAGTTTTTAAAGGATTAATGAAAGATTTGAAAATATTAATCAAAGATTTTTTCACATTTTCGGGTTGGACAAGTAAATGTTTTGTCACCATCTCCATCTTTTTATGTACATCTACTTGAACCTCCCGTACAATATACGCGGGTGAAAAATCTAGCTTTCTCCAAAAAACATCAATGGCATCGAGCGGGATACATTGACCTATAAAATAATATTTTAAATTAAATATAATCAAAGTTTTCATGAAAAAATAAAAAACGTAAAAGAACATTCACCTGTTTGAAAGTAATTATTTAATTTACAAGCACACGGAAGACCACAGCTGGTAAAAAAAATGGCAGCCACATGATTCTTTGGATATAATTAGATGATTTATCCTGTTAATCTCACCAACTAACATATCCAAAGCCGCAAAAGAAACGTTACCTCGCAGCAATTTAAGCACTTTATGATTATGCTGCACCATAAGCATGATTTTACTTTTGGTAAAACTTTCTTTTATAGCAATTTCCTGGGTAACTAAGATATTATTAATAAAAGGAATAAATCTATCCAGGGTGTTATTGGTTGCTTTCAGGCAACTTTTCAACAACGAATGTTGGCTCTCAACTCGGTTCGTTGTGTGCTGACCGAAGTTATAACTTTTATTTATCCACGTCGACACAAATCTCTCTTTGTAGGGGTCCAACCAGTTATTTTTGAGGCACATCAGCACTCCTATTTAAAAAAAATAAACTTATTTTTATGTAAATATACATATATTTATAAGAATAATACTAGAAAACTTACTTGAATGTTTGGACACCAATCTGCGATAAAGACGGTCGTAATTATAAGCGTATATGTCCGTCGTTGCAGAGTTAATAAGTACCGACCACACATGCTCAAAAGCACCCCACTCTTCATTTGAAAAACTCGCCTTGCAATGTTTAGCAATATCTTCCGAAATATGCCATCTGCAAAGTAATCGAACAGCACACGGAAAAACTTCTTCTGACGCTTTCATCAGAGCGAGGTCTCGGTCGGTTAGTATAACACGGGGCTCCATACACTTTTCTTCCAGCGTTGCTTTTAGTTGCTCTAACACTCATCTGAAGTTGGCTTCACGCTCATAATCAATGAATGCGTGAGCAACAGAAAAAGATTTTAGGGTGGATGTCACACCAACCATTTGAACAAATGGCATTTTATACAAGTTAGTTTTGTAAGCTGTATCAATCATCAACACTTGTGGGTACGCACGCCATAATGTGTGAGATGTGGAATGTATAAAAAAACCGCGTCGACGGTATTTGTCGGTTCATCTATGTGAGGGGTGTAAATATATTGATGTTGTTGTAGTATAGAAAAAAAAACCTGCATTGGGGTTTCACCAATTCTGGTGGACTTTTTAATTTTTGCCCGAGCGTTATATATGGTTCGTAACACAGACACGTTGTTGTGATTTTGTTCCCTCAACGTGCCTAGAATGTTTCGAGGGTCAATATTTTGCTCGGTCAGATTCTTTATAGTAGAAAACTCATTTTCGGTGAGCCTCATTGCGTATGCATGTCCTTCCAGGTGTTCAGCAGGTTCATGGTTATGAGTATCGTCCACAACAACTATAATCCACCCATCTCTCTTCATCTCGTACTTACCTTGCAATTTAAATTGACAGTTTGTTTTTTTTTGTGCCACTTTTTCTTAGAGTGGATGCTCCCTTATATACACCATCCCGATCACATTTCAACCAAATTTTAACCACCACACCATTCGAATTTCTTTTTGAACGTTTGGTGACAATAACAAACCCATTTTCTCACCCCACGTTACTTGCCCAATCAACTAATTATTCACGAGATGAGAAAACCTAATCAATTTTATATTTTTAGTTAGTTATTACTAAATGAAAGTAAAATTAAATATGATATATCTTATAACCTGATTCGTGTCGTATAAACCTCTTTTACCGGAACCAGAACCGTTATTATCACCGCTGCTATCGCCACCGTTATCACCCCCTTCATCGCCGCCGTCATTCCCGCCGTAATTGGACGCGAACTGTCCTAAATAGTTTGAAGCACCCTCATCGTAATAACCGTAACCCTCCTCAGGGTAATAGTTAGATTCCGAACCGAATAAATAGTTGTTATCCCAGAAAGACATCGTAACGTTAAATATTATTTTAAACTTATCGTAGAAATTTGAATTATGAAATGAATTTATAAACTAACGTTTATATAGTAGTTGAAATGGAATATTGCATCCCGTCACATAATTAACACGAATATCGAGGAATATTACGTCATATCAAATAACGTAATAAATACAAAATTACACGACTATCGAGGAATATTACGTCATATCAAATAACGTAATAAATACAAAATTACACGAAAAACGAGGTATAATATATCTCGTCAAATTATTAAAGGTGAAAATAGGACCCGTAAAGAAGTTCACGGCCCGTAAGTGAAATGCCAAACGGGCCGTGAAACGCTTAACGGGCCGTGAAAAAATTTGACCGTGAACACCTTCACGGGCCGTTACGTTTTTAAATGACTGATTTGACTGCCCGACAGTCAATACGGCCCGTGAAGGGCCTTACGGCCCGTAAATAAGGCGTCCAAATATCCAAAAGGACGTCTCTTTAGTAGGCCCCTAGTAAAATAATAATATAATTTCTTATAAACATAAATGATTTGAAAAATTGTAAGGATATGAATACATGTTTGAAAACTTAGTGGCATGCTCAACGCATTCAATCTATTTATCTCCTTTTATTTTATAATATATTTTTCGTGTTTTACAAGTAGGATACATTACAAACTACAGAGTCTGTATTGATTTGCTTTCATATAAGTTGGTTAAAATTTTAAGAAATAAATTTTTTTCCTGCATTTTAAATTCAATCTATTTAGCTCGTTTTAATTTTTTTGTAATTATTTGTCATGTATGGCACTCAATAAACTAAACACAATATGGATGGATACGTTTTCACACAAGTAGGTTGAAATTGCTATATGTATCAAACATCATACATTCTTCTTACAATTTATTTATTTATTTATTTTTATGTTGTATGGCAAACTTACAAATTACAAATACATACCTACATCTGTATTTCAAACTAAACTAAAACTCTTAAAAGTTAAAACGATAAAAACACTAGTATTAATATATTAGAATATCAGACTCTGCTAAATAAAAATTGGAGTCTAAACAGAAATTTTAATCTAAGTAAATCTATATTTTCTTGAATATTGGTTTTCAAAGCACATCTGGTATTATATTAGTGATGTGAGTTCCACTAGAGGGCGGTTTCAATCATGTGACCTTTTGCCATTTAAACATTTTTCTTCAATAATTGGCAAAGAATAATTGCATATTTGGAGAGTTTTACTCAATGAATGTAGTATTTATTTCTAGGTACATTATGCACAATATGGTACTTAACTTATCTATCAAGTATAGCACCAACAACAATATATAGTACCATATCCGGTATACAACCCACACTATCTGGATTTGACAAGACCCCGATTGTGTTGTGTGTACCCATGGTGCTTTACTCATGAGATAACCTATGTAAAGTGTATGTTTATGTGTTAAATAATCAAAATTAAGATAATATCTTCCTTTATGAACAACTATTACAGTACATAGTATGCAAACAAATGATAACATGTGATCTCTATATATGTTAACATTATATCTCTGGCTATCTCTTTCACACTTAGAATTTTTCCAGTCAAATACAATTGATTATTCTCACGTCAGATGATGGTCACAGAGATCACCCTTTTCTTGTGGCGATGATGATGTTATTTTATTTTGTAGACTGGTCATGATAGTTGATTCATAAGAGCTCGAAAACCATCCTTGTGAAAACATACTCACAAACTACACATTTGGTTAATCTTAGTTTCTTCATTGGCGTCATTGGTGATTCCAAACGAGCATCAATTTCTTCTAGTCTTCTAGTATTATGGCATCTAGTAATGAATTTTCAACAAGTGCGCCTAGTGAAAATGATGGAAGTGTGATATAGAATACATCCAGGTCTTTCTATGGCTATCAGAAATGATGGAAGTGTGATATATAGTACGAGTTTTTTGAGAACCCACCTTTATTGCAAAAACCTAAAATCCCTCATCCAATTAAATGAATAATAAATGAAATGATGAGACTTAATCTTCACTTTTCTAATAAACAGGGGTAATATAGTCATTTTAACACCTCTTACTTTCATTCCTAGTACGATGGTGACCGGCAAATGTCCTCACTACAAGAGTTCCCCAATTGTTTTTAAATTATTATAACGTCTTTTAATAATTACACCATTCAACTTATTATATTTTCTCTTTAATTCTATTATAATCACGGGAGAAACAATCCAGAGTTCAGTTCTTACACATGTATAAGTAGCAGTTATGTTATTATAGCTTAACCATAAACTGATGTAATATCTAGGAGTGTTCAGTATTTGCATCTTACGCTGATGTGAACTACAAGAGTATTCAATATTCGAATCGGATTTGAAAATCTAAAATTTGATTCGATTAGAAAATCATCGATTCAAAATTCAATTTGAATTTTCAAAATTCGAATTTGGTTACACTCGAAGCCTTATTATTGAATGTGAATCGAACTGTGAATCTCTAATTTTTTATTCGAACTAGGAATATACACAATTACACTAATTTAATTTATATATTGGTTTAAAAATATGTTGATGAGAAATTAAGAATTAAAATTTCAAAAGTTTATAATCTAAAAGTTTTAAATCCTAGTTAATACCCTTTGACTTATTTAGAACTTGGGATATTTTGTATGGTATTCTTGCTTTTTTATTTTGTTCATTTGAAATCGCATCTTTCGAATGAATTTAAAAAACATTATTTAATTAATAATTTTTTTACTAAATGCCATGCAATTCATTCGAATTCGAAATGTTTGAAATTTTTGAATTCGATACGATTCACATTCGACTTATATTTTTGAATTGGAATGTCGTTTGGAAATTTCAAAACTTAAATTACTTGGTTCGATTAACTCGAATTTGATTTGATTTAATGAACACCTCTAGTAATCTCTATGTTTATACAAGTGTAATCGCTCATCGCAACGCATGGTCTTAATACTAGTTTATATTCTAACTTTCAAAATAGTTTGTCAGCCATATTGATATGCTCTAAATTATATATATAAATAAAACACATCAAAAGCATATCGATTATTTCTAAAACTCTTACTTAAAGTGATGAATTTGAACTTAAAAATATTAAATTATGTTTTCAGGCTTTAGAAAGATCAAGATGGACAAAAGGAGCATAAATATGAAGAAATTAAAGAAAATCGAGCTTTAGAGTCCAAACATAGGGCCGTGTCTCATGAGGCACGCCCCCATGCCCAGCCTGAAACACACCCCTGTGCTAAAATTAGCACACCCCTGTGTTCGTCTGTTTGACCAGACACAAGTATTATCCGCCAAAAGGAAGCACGAGGTCGTGCCCGACCATCTTTGCACGTACGAACCGACTAACTTTTATGTACATCATACTAGCATGAGGTCGTGTCAGGCACTCCAAAAAACCTATAAATAGAAGCTCATTTGTAACATTTGAGGGAGCTTTTAAAGGGGCAGCTCTGCTGATTTCTCTCGGGAATCCAAACTTGAAGGTGCTTAGGAGGCTCAGGAGATGCATTCAACACTTAGAAGAAGCTCAGGATTGTCTAAACATAATCCATTGTGGATAATCGGTTTGATTGTTCTATTTCACTGATAATTTTATACTTATCTTTGATATTTGTTGTTGTTATGTTCAAGCTTATTATGAGCTAAACTCTTATTATCATTCTAATTAGATGAAACTTACGAAACTTTTCATTAATTAATAATGTGGTTTATATGATGTTAGTGTTATGATAATCTTACGTAAACTTTTGATTAATAACATCTACATTTGAGCGAAAAGTTATAAACTTATGGTGTGTAATTGTCAATGTCATACAAGATCGAAAAAAGTATGAATTAACTTTTATTCGCGAAACATTTCTTAATAATAAATCTATAGCTAATGAACTAGAATAGGTTATTAGAAATCATAACATCTTAATTTTTTAATTATTTACGGGTTCTCTTTTATTAGTATGAGAAATGTACAGTAATTGTTATGGGTTTTAAAAATTAATGGTATGTTAAAAAGGAATTTGATCAACTCTCTTTCTAACATTAAGTTATATTTTCAAAAATTATGTTAAAAGGATGCACAAATATTAGCTACATCATTAGGGGCTCGGTGGTTGTTTCGTAAGTTATTCGTTGCAATTTCCTTTGTCACTACGAAGTTGGTTTACAATAAATCCGCGCTAGCTCACGTTTATAAACATTAACATAACTACTTAAACCTATATATTTAGCCATATCATGTAATTTATCACAGTTACATAAGTACACTCTAAATTAGGATAATATCCTTAATTCCCTGAATTATTCTCAAAGTCTTAAACTTTAATTTTCAATTTATTTAAATTATTGTTTTGAAAGTTAAAAATCTAGTTACCTTAAAACAACTAATCATTTTCTCAAATCAAAAACCAAATCTGATAGTCAATCATTAAGGTTGTTATTAATAGTATATTACCGTACGCCAAATACACTCACCTATTGTGTGTGTAGTTAAGCATAGGTAAAAACCATTTAAAATTTGTGCTAAAACCTTAATCAAAGATATATATACCCTTTGCACACATCACATATAATTCAAATAAATATTAAAGGGCATGTAGACTAGTAGTATCAATATGTTTCGTAAGATGTTTATTTTCATAAGATTAAGGTTCAAATCACATGCTAAACAAGTGGTCTAAAAGATCCTTAAAGAAGATAATTCATATAAATGCTAAATTGATTTCTCATTCAAATGATGCTAATAATTATGACATTTTAAAATACATCGTAATACTTACTAAATGAGGCAATGTGTTCTATATCAATTAGTTAGTGAGAAGTCACATTACGTTTTTTATAATGAAGATCATGGGAGTTACACTTGGTACAATATATTTAAAGTGAGAAAGATGTTTTATCAGAGTGGTCTTTGGATGGTATTTCATCAATAAGTTAACATCAATGACCGAGCTTAAAGCATTCGTTAGCCGCTAAGAAAAATTACCGATAAAGAAAATATTACCCATAACACCATAAGTAAAACAAATTACACATTATTACTGTATATATTGAAAACTAAAATTAGCTATAGTTAAATTAACCAAGTAGTTGGGTTTGGTCTAACCAAGGACCGTAATGTGGTAGCTATTTTTATTCTCCCTTTGTTTTGTTACTTATGTTATTAATTTTTTTAATTTTCGGTCAGTAGCAATTGTATAAGCTATGTTAGCCGTTAGAATGTGCTTTTGTATTAGTTTTAGTTTTGTTATTAGTTTCTGTTGCTTAATGATTGTTGCGGCTAAGTTTTTAATGTTTTTTGTTTGCATCGAAGTGAGATATTTTTTTCGTATCCATGTTTTAACATTATTGCGTAATTTTGGCTTAACAACACTCCTAAAGTTTAGTTATTATAACTCATAAACGTGTTTTAATATTAAGGCATCCACTGTTATAAATCGAAACCCTCTATACGTCCCGTATAGTGCTATACGCGACGTATAGGGTTGACGACACTGGAAACAAGGAAAATTCATGGGGTACTGTTAGAGAGCTATAAGCCCCATATAACTCTATACGACCCCATATACGACACATATAGACTTATACGATGGTATAGAAAAAATCGACACCGAATACAGGAGAAATTTTAGGGGGCTGTCAGTTTGGTTATACGTCTTATATAATGATATACAACACTCCTATACGACGAGTATAGAGTCATATGACCCTTATAAAATTCTAGAATGATGATTTATAATTGGGAGGATTAGGTGTGGGGTCCCTTTAGTCATTTATAAAGGTTGTGGATATATAGACACCTCAAAATTATAAATTAACACCCCAAAATTTCTACACGGGTCGTATAGCCACATACACGTTGTATAGGGGTCGTATAGCCCTATACGGGGCGGGGCGTATAACCCCTCTGACAGCCCCCTGAATTTTTCCTGTAGTCAGCGTCGAAATTTATTATACGCGTCGTATAGCCTTATATGTGTCGTATAGGGCTATACGGAGCGTATAACTCTCTGACACCCCCCTGAATTTTCCTCGTTTTCAGTGCATTTGACCATATACGCCGCGCATGAACCATACACATCGTATATACGCGGCATATAAGAAGTGTCGATGTATTTGGGTGAGTGTCTCTGTATTAGGACCGTTTATAAAACTTTTATAAAACTTGTAATATTATACTTTAGGTTGTTGGGAGAGGGACACGTGTCTTCGTATTATTGGATAGGATGCAATTGCATGACCATGACTCACTGAAAACCGGAAGGTTGCTGTGGGCAACAGAAACCGTACTCTCCCTTATGCTTATTATTTGTTCTTTTCTAAATACCAAAATTACCCTTTAAAGTTTGTTCATTTTCAAACTATTTTTCTTTTATTTTTTAATTTATCGTTTTAAGAAATTGTGTTTAATAGTTCGACCTATAATTTTTGTTAACGTTGATACTTGATAGAGTTAAACCATAAACACCCTTGCTCGTAGGAGAGTCGTATTGATGTGACCTTAAGACATATTCAATCTCTTTATATTATGTCTTAATCTTATCCAATGTTTTTAAAACCGGACCGAACAGTGAACCGGACGCCTTGCCGGTTCACTGGTCGGACCGGTTCAACCGCTCGGACCGTATATAAGAACCGGACCGTATTTATGTAAAAATTACAAAAAAATAAAAAATTTTATAAAAAAACCGGTTCAACCGGTCTGGTTCGGACCGTATATAAGAACCGGACCGTATTTATGTAAAAATTACAAAAAAATAAAAATTTTTATAAAAAAAACCGGTTCAACCGGTCTGGTTACCGGTCCGACCGCCGGTTCGACCGGTTCAACCGGTCCGGTTACCGGTCCGACCGCCGGTTCGACCGGTTCAACCGGTCTGACCACCGGTTCACTGTTAAACCGGTTTTAAGCACCGAACCGGACCGGATTGGAGTCCGGTTCCCGGTCGAACCGGTCGGACCGGCCGGTCCGGTCCAGTTTTCAAAACATTGATCTTATCTATGAATGTAAAATGTATTTTAGCATAAAATTACATTATTTGAACAGTCATAATATGCTATTTTTTATATATAAAGTATTTTATTTGTCTAAAATGCTAAAGTATGTAAAAGTTATCATTCCCAATATTATACTTGTATTTTGTCTTGAAATATTTATTTCATATGTCGTATTGATAACTTTTAAAATTATTTGTTCAAAATGACTATGCTATGAAGAGAAACATGACATATCATGCATTCATGCCTACTACTAATGTAAAAATGCTTATACGTGAAGAATTTAAAAAGGATGTATGGTGTTTGACATTTATAGAAAAGCATTGATGAGGGTTAAATGTCTTGCATGTTGATAGTTTCAAATTCATTTTGAGAAAACTTTAAAAGGTATAGAATTGTTGTTGCATCCAAGTTAAACTTAAATTTACCGGTTCTAGTATGCTACGCAATAACACATACTATCAAATTGTAACTTTCACTTAGCGATGATTTTATAAAGAAATAATTTTAAATGTTCTTTCTTGGACTCTGATAAAAAAAATTAGTCTTTTTTTTTTTCAAAACATCTCAGGTTGCTTTTATATAGAACTATAGAATCACGCACTCGCACATTTTATAAACATGCTTTTAAATTTAGCCCAATATGTTAAATACATCAACTACTTGAGAAGGAACATATATAATATCTATCTATACTAATAAAAAAAGATTTTCTGGGACACATGACACAATTCTTGACTATTTAAATCTAAATTCTTTTTTTCTTCTCTCTTCTATTTAATAATAATATTTTCTTATAAATATAATTTCTAAAAAATAATTCTTTATAAAATAATCAACTTTTCTAAAACATCAAGCTTTCTTTAATATACTAAATATTTTAAAACCTGCATTTAAAAAATTATAAAAAAGTAATTAAAATTGAAAGTTATAATAAAGAAATTTTTAAAAATGACACTTTTTAAAAGTGGTTGGTCTTGAAACAAAATGCTTTAAAAAAACTTTTAAAAAAACAAACAAAATAAAAAATTTAAAAAAAGTTTAAAAATGATATTGTCGTTTTATTATTTAAAATCCTTACTCATACGCAATTTTAGTCATATTTTTGTCTCAAAATATTAGTTTATAATTCATAAATTTTTCTTATCAACTATTTAATATTTTAGTTATTTATTCAAGTCGTGTAATACAACTATTTAATATTTTAGTTATTTATTCAATTTGTGTAATACACGAGATATTAACTAGCACATAAATGAATTAAGATGAATACAGCTAATAATATAAAATAAATAGGATTATATCAGATTTCTTATCTTTTATGTGTAAATGTCTCTCTGTTATTTTAATCATAGCATCTTGTTTATACTTGTTCCACTTTTAGTATGTGCTTGAAGTATTTAAATTTTTTTCTTAAAGATTGTAACGATGTTGTATCTTGTGAAAATAATAGCATTTTAACCAAAGGGCATTTTAGTCACTAACAATATCAAAAACTTATAGATCTCCGCAGTTAAAAATATGTGACTTTGCACTTTCAAGATTTGTACATAGCAAACAAAAATACACGATACATAAGAAAATATGAAAATTTTTTAAACTTTCATGTTAAGAAAATCAACATAAAAACCTCTTATTTAAATAATATTTTATTAATTAATTAATTATTAGACTATTAATTAAAATAAAATATATTTTTTATGTATTATATTTTTTTTTTAAATTTATAACTCACACACTCATTAATCTCACCCTTAATTCTAAATTTTAATCCTTCATTAGATATAAAGCATCAACCATATAACAAGAAACCACTTTTTCCACACATGAATAGCGTTAATGTAAAGTTTTTGATATAGAACAAAATAAATTATAAATCTTCATATAACAAGATCAAAAACATTCTCAATAACCAAGTGGTTTTATGAGATTTTTACTCCCTCACCATATTTGTGTGTATTCTAGAGACAAAGTAATGAAAGTGAAGAGTGAGAGTCTGTTCTTCCCTCCAGCTTTTATGGTGTGAGACCTTACTAGTAGTGTGTACACCACCAAAACTTATATACATACATACATACATACATACACTGTGTGTACTCAATCCTTCATCTTTGCATGCTTCACCAAACTCATTCCCAAATATCCAAATTACCCAAAAAAAAGCCCAAATCAAATTATGATACCGATGATGATTATTGCATCATCTTCTAATCAAAACCCATATCTTCAATTCGATTCTTGATTGTTCCAGCCAAACCCAGATGGGAAAAGGGGTAATTGTTGTGGTTTTTCATTTCTAGTGTTTCTTGATCATTTTCTTGATGTGGGTGCTTTGAAATTTGTGGGTTTTATTTATATTTTGTTGTTTTCAAGATTTCTTGATTTCTGTTCTTTGTTGTTGTACACTTTCTTGTTTGTTGATGATGGTTGAGAGAGTTGAGGTTATTGAGAACATGAAGGATGCTGAAGAACTTGAAATGTTGTTGGGTGAGATCCCTCATGCAACATCCATTCCCCTTCATCATCATAATCATCATCATAATCATCATCACAATCATCGTGTTGTAAATGGTAATCTTCATGGTAATGCATCGATTGTTCATCCAACAATGAACAGGATGTTGTATGGTATGTATGAATATAATGATTATGAATCATCATGTGGTTACAGTAGAAATACATGTATTTCCCCTGCTACTGTCTTTCCAAGCATGTTCTCTAATGGCCATTCATCATCTGATACATCATCATCATCATCATCATCACATGATGGTATCCCCAGACCTCACATCATTTCAAGAAACCCTTGTTCAGAATGGCCCCAATCATCTTTTGGGAAGAAAGTTGATGAACATTTGATTGATGAACTTAGTAGATTGCATATGAATCAGGATCTAGATCAGGGTTTACATCGCCATAATCGAATGCATTCGACCACATTTGGGGATTCTGATTATCTTGCAGTTAACCCTCATTTTTCAAGAATCCCCATAAACTCTGTGAATATGTTATCTCAATCAAATTTAGATAGGAGTGTGTTAAATTATTGTTATCAGTCAGGGATTCCAGCTCAAATTGGGATGAATAGAATGGATAAAATGATGCAAAATGTACCTTACATTACCACTTCAAAGACTAAGATTAACCCGAACCATGACCCTCATAGGTTTGACATGGCAGCAGGTGGTTCAAAAAGTGCTAGAATCACCCGTGGGGGGTTCGGGCTAGGGCTAAGGCTTGGACTCGAGGGTCTAGCCACTAGTGAGGATGGTTTGATCATTCAAGGTGAAGATGTAAGTAGAGTTAGGAAGAAGTTCATGAGGCCTTGTGAAAATGGTCAAAACAAAGTTAATTTATCTTGGTCTTCGCGTTTGAACCATGGTAAACAGTATATTTATGCAATGGCTAAAGATCAACATGGGTGTCGTCTTCTACAAAAGTTTTTTGATGATGGGAACCCGCAACATGTACAAATTGTGTTTGATGAGATTATAGAGCATGTGGTTGAGCTTATGATCAACCCTTTTGGGAATTACTTTATGCAGAAGCTTTTGGAAGTGTGTAATGAAGAACAGAGAATGCGTATCTTGATCTCGGTTACTCGAGAACCAAGGGAACTTGTTCAAATTTCTTTGAATACTCATGGGTAACATAAACTTTTTGCTCTGTTTAACATTCTGTTATTATGTTTTATAACAGTAAAGAAGTAAAAACATGTTTGCCTTTTATTATAGAACTAGGGTGGTGCAGAAGCTTATAGAGACTCTCAAGAGTAGGCAGCAAGTTAAGCTTGTTATCTCTGCTATCGAACCGGGCTTTCTTGCTCTGATAAAGGATCTCAACGGTAATCATGTCATTCAGCGGTGCTTGCAGTGTCTCAGCAATGAAGATAATAAGGTTTGAACTTACTACGGTTTAGCAAATTTATAGGTTTAATTTGCATGATTATATGTTTATAATGATCAAGCCCGTGATATTTTTGACTATTATTGTCATAGCAAAATCTTTGAGCAAACACCGGTCACAAACGGTTTTCAGTGTGTTATTGACAATAAGTTTGATTGCTTTCAAGTGCTGTGTTTCAGTTTCCAATGTCAGCATTATTTAATCTATTAATGTCTCAAAAATCATATGATATTTTTTATGGAACCAAGTATTTTGTATCCTTTGCTTTGACTTTAGAGGTCAAATGTATAGCTTTCCAACCTTATAATTCTTCCGTGGATCTAAACGTTATGATGAAAAGAAATCGTTTTCTGTTTGATTTTGTTACAAATTCTCTATTGGTTTCGGATTTGGAAAGTATAACTTTGACCTCAAAAGTTTCAGAATTTAATGAAAAGTAGAAAGTTTGACCTTAAATTTGGTCAGTTGACCTGTTGGAGTTGAGATATGACCCATGTTTGAAGTAAACAAGTTAACACCACCAGCTCTATGGGAAAATAATCTCAGTATGCATAAACATCAGTGGTTTCTTCATTGATCACAGTTCATCTTTGAAGCTGCTGCAAAATTCTGTGTTGAAATTGCAACCCATCAACACGGGTGCTGCGTGTTACAAAGATGCATCAACCACTCAACTGGCAAGTACCGTGAGAAATTAGTCTCGGAAATATCAAAAAACGGCATCCTTCTCGCACAAGATGCATTCGGGTAATCTAAGAAAAGCCCACTCATATTATGATTATTATTATTTTGCTGTTATGGTTAAAGTTAGTTTTTATCTTGCAACGCAGAAATTATGCTGTACAGTACATTCTTGAGCTGCAGATTCCATCAGCTGTGTCCAAGCTTACCTCCCAGTTCAAGGGTAACTACGTGCACCTCGCCACCCAAAAATTTAGCAGTCATGTCGTCGAGAAATGTTTAGCTGTGTTAGATGGTCAAATCAGGTCAACCATCATCGGTGAACTGATCTCGGCTACTCAGTTTGAACAACTGCTTCAAGATCCACATGCCAACTATGTTGTTCAGACGGCTCTTCGTGTTTCTGAGGTCTGTAATCTTTCACTGAAGCTGTGGTTTATTGTAGAATTGGCAAAATAGGCTGGTCAGGTTGCTGATGAAAACGGATTGTTTTGTAAAACGGGTATGGGTCGGGTCGGGATGGGCCGGGTCAGCCCAAGCCAAAGACAATTTTGTCAGTTTTTATATAAAGTGTTAAATATGATCACATGGATATATTACAAAATAGTTATATATTCTAGTTGGATAAATAGATGTTTGTTAGTTTTTTTATGCATTAAACACAAGTTTGGTGACTTTTGGCCCATTTGAACCGTTTATCCCATTTGACCTATTTTTTAACTATTTTTTTTTTATTTCATCCATATGACATGTCAGAGATTAATCATAAGCCAAAGTGACTCGTTCACAAGTAAATGAGTTGAAACGGTCACCTCTAATCTATTTTAATCTAAAATCCATGTGCAGGGCCCTCTTCATAACTCATTGGTGAATGCGATTGAATCCCACAAGGCGATCTCACGAAACAGCCCGTATTCAAAGAGGATTTTCTCCCACAAGCTTTTGAGGAGGTGACTGTATGATGGTAATGTTGTTACTAGTGTCTATAACGGGCCGGATCATCTTAGCAATCGCTCGTCGTGTGCTTGATAACAGTATATTTTTTTTTTCATATTGGGGTGTTATCCCTATCATAGATAGGGAGGTAAAGCAAATTTTGGTTCAGGTTGCTTAAAGGTTGGTGACAATGTTGATGTTGTTTCTATTAACTTTTAGATTTTCACTCTGTTTTTGAAGCTTCTTTCTAGGGGTGTGCAACCGCATCTACTTAGGTTCGGAACTGATTAATTTATGAAACAAGGACCGAGGGCCCTTCTTTTTTCGTTTTACCCGCACTGCGCAACGTGAGTTTGATCATTATCGGTTAAACTTGTTAAAACTATAAAAGCAAACACCGATATTGGTTTCGATAATACCAAGGTATTAGGGACGATGTTGTTAGCTCATAAACGGTTAGGTTCATCATAGAACCGCAGTGGTAACATCACTCGTTATATCCTACTTTTCAGGAGAAAAAAATATTTGATATTGTTTCAAATTTCAACTTATTGAACTTACATTATATATATTTTTTATAATTTAATAATCAATTAATAAAACTACAAAGATATTTTACTAATATATTGTCTTCCTCATGCTGAGCTCATCATCAGTCTTTCTCCAACCCCACAATCCAACAAACAATCAAATCTAGACTGCACCCAATGGTCCGTCGACCACCAGTTCTTCGTCGTTGACCACCACCCCTTCGCCGTCAACCACCTCCCCTTCTCCGTCAACCACCACCCTTTCGCCGTCGACCACCTCCTTCTGCCACCAACCTCTACTCCTACACCAACCACGGCCTCGGGCCCAAAACCCACAGCCCATCCCACTCGTATTTCTGCACCGATATCTCCCTCCT
This sequence comes from Flaveria linearis, assembly GCA_024085815.1. Lineage (NCBI taxonomy): Eukaryota > Viridiplantae > Streptophyta > Magnoliopsida > Asterales > Asteraceae > Flaveria > Flaveria linearis. Next base: position 23,999,169 of record CM044010.1, read on the forward strand.
CGAACCCTTCTTCCACCGCCGTATGCCGATTCCTCTGGACATCTCCCCCACTACGCCGCCGTAGATTCCCTCCCCTACCTCTTCGACGACAATTACAACGAAAATCAAAACCCTAGAAACTTATGTGGCTAAACTACAAACTCTTAAAAAGCTACTGTAGCAGCCAGATTGTTATTCCTCTACATTCATTACCTCTACATTCATTTCCCCTTCATTTCCTTTACATTCCTATACATCATTTCCTCTACATCGAAGAATCAGCCATGGTTTCGAGGATTGAAGCTGAAGTCGGCCTCTCTTCGAGACAATGGCGCCCCATGGCGGTGACGGGTCAGATACGTCACTTAGAACGGAGTTTGTGGTGTTGGAAGGCCGATCTGGTGGCGTCTCTCGACCGTCTTGCTATAGCTGTGGCTCACCGGTGGTGTGGCGGTGTGCAGGTGGGTCGCCTTTGACCTTACCAGGCGGCGTGGAGCAAGCTATACAATGGCGACGGTGGTGAGAACGAAGTACAGAGGTAACAGGATTGTACATCACGCGGGAAGATGGTGGTGACGTTGGTGGTGGCGGTGGCAGCGCCGGTGACGGTAACTCGGCGGTGGCTTCGGCGGTGGCGTTAGCGGTGGCTATGGCGGTGGCAGAAAAAAAATTGATGGGCTGTGCAGTAGGAGTTGTACTGTGTGGATGAGAGGAGGTACTGTTAGCTACAGTAACCTCCTCTCACACTACCGACATTGCCTTTTAATATAGATATAATATGATTATAGAAAGTATAATGTTATGATAATTTAATCTCTATATTAATAAATAAAAAGAATAAAAAGAAATTAGGACATATGTTGTCATTATAGGTCATTTAATAATGTTTTTTTCTTTCTATTGCTCTTGAATAATAATAATATTAAAAAATCACATTTTTATGTATTTATTATAAATTTAATTATGAATGTTATAATAACTATTCATTAATATTTATCTATAATTAAATGAATTGTATTAAGAGTTTTAGACTGTACTAAATCCTAACTACTGGTTACCCAAATAATTATAGCATTAACTAAATTAATTTAATCTAAAATTAATTATTAATTTGTATTTATGTTTTTACTCAAAAGTTTATATTTAATTATTCAAATATAATCAAATTTGAAATTATGTTTGTTAATATATTAAGAAAAAAAGGAAGATTAATGATAATAAATGTTTTTTATGATTGATTTTTAAAAAATTTTAAATATGTTAATTTTAAATTTTAAATATTTGTAATACATTAGTTTATTCAATTCGTATAATATATTAAAACTTTTTTTGTTAACTATATAATAGTAGATTTATTCAATTCGGTTACTTTAATTTAAAGACTACAAAATCACTGAATGGTAAGCCTCGTCTAGGATACTCAATTTAACACCTTATTACTATTCTTATTAAAGTATTTGGTCGGTGGGGATATATAATAAGGGGCGTAATGTTGGGTTTAATTACGAGTATGCCACTGAATTGATGGTGGGGGAATGAAATGCGTGCCACGTGGGGTACCGATATGGGGACACTGCTGTAGACAAGTTCAGGGGCCTGCCTAAAACTGTTTCACAAGATAAAGCTTTTGTTTATGTCACACCCCAACCTTGACGGCGGAATCGTCGAAGTGTGAGAGTTACGATTGTTCTTCAATCCATAACATCGAATTCAAACAACTTACGGGTAATTGAACATACTCATACACTCGGTTTTACATAAGGAATCAAAGCCCTATGTTTAATTTGGTTAACAACATCAAATTGATGTTCAATTGGATCTAAAACATTCTAGGGTTCATATGTGATTTGGGGTTTTTGTTAATTTGGTTATTTAATAATTAAAACCTGTGTCCAATCGCGGCTGTAAGCCTTGGTTCACTGGTTAAGACTTTGCCCCTACATTCATGAGGTCCCGGGTTCAAACCGGGCACCCTCATGTATTTTTTTTAAAAGGGTTTTAGGCCTCAAAATAATTATATAAATTTTAATAAATATAAAAAGTGTTTTGTAAAATTTAAATATTTTTATAGACATCAAATAATTTTCTGTAATTTTTTAATATAAATAATTAAATAAATTTTCTTTAAAACCTTTTAACAAAGGTTATTCTTGGGTTAATTCTAATAAAATAAATAATAAATTATTGGACCAAATGTTATCTTTTTTAAATTTATGATTATTTTTTTTGTTGTTTACTTAGATTCTATATTAGACTCTAATAATTGTTAAAAATGGTTTAATTTTATTTTCTCTCTATTTAAAATACATAAGTGGTAAATTCCTTATTAAAATATTTAATATACTTACAAAAATCCCTAAATTCCACTTAAAACCCTAGTTATGTTAGAACGTTGAACTTATTATAATTAAACTTAAATATTGTAAATATATATTCTTAGGTATCTCGTGAAGGTTTACGTTGGAACGTTGCTTATTATTCTGATTAATCGTCATTTTTATACTTATTAGCCATGTGAGTATTTCCATACCCCTTTTTCTTATTTCACACTTTGGGGTGAAACATGTTAACTTATGTCATTGCACTTGTAAACTTATTTGAGACTTGTAAACTTTATGGCATTTCATCATGTAAAGTTGTGGTTAGTTGAACTTTTGTGGTTATCATGTTATGGCGTTATATGTACAATCATTAACTATTGCTAGCCTGGCGACGTCATAGATCTATGGGCCTGACAAGCCTGCTTGGTTGATCCAAGTACACTTAGCTAATCGTATATACTTATAACTTGGTTGATCCAAGTACACGTTTGAAACTTGTAAAACTTTGTCAAGGTTTGATTGTTGCATTGTTCATAACATCCCTAATCACTTTATTCACTAACTTATGACTTGAATTGCCATCTTTTATATACTTATGTATTGAAAACTATGGAATGCTCACCAACATTTTTATGTTGACCTTTTATTTTTAACATGTTTCAGGAATAACCCAAGAATGTGTTCTACTCTTTGAAGTTTATCTCACTTAGGATTGGACTTAGAGAAATAAACAATGATCTTGTTACTTTCAATCTTGTATTCATGATGTATCTTTATTTGAGCCTTTTACTTGTATTGTTACAATTGAATCTTGATTAATATATTTGGATTTAATAATAGCGTTATGTGGCTGTGAACAATCGTGACTCTCACACTTCGACGATTCCGCCGTCAAGGTTGGGGTGTGACATTTTACGTAATATTTTTTTATTTTTCTTTAGTAAACGCTTACAAGTTAAAAAGAAAAAGTAAAAGAAAGTTATGTAGTTATATTACTATATCTATTATGTTTAATCCCTTAGTCGGTGGATGTCGGTGGTTTTTTTTATTATTTTTTTATTTTTTATTTTTTGGTTTTGTTTTGTTTTGTGGACCGGTGGGACCGACCGATTCGACCGGGAACCGGTGAGGATGTCGGTTCGGTGGTTTTGGGTCGTTTTCGGTTGAACCGGCCGGTTCGTGCGGTCGACCGGCCCGACCGGAACGGCGAACCGGGTTGAACCGGTTTTTTGAAATTTTTTTTATTTGACGGGAACCGGTGAGGATGCCGGTTCGGTTCGTTGGTTTTGGGCCGTTTTGGGTTGAACCGGCCGGTTCGTGCGGTCGACCGGCCCGACCGGAACCGGCGAACCGGTTTTTTGAAATTTTTTTTTATTTTAATGGGTCCGACCGGTTCGACGGGAACCGGTGAGGATGCCGGTTCGGTTCGGTGGTTTTGGGCCGTTTTCGGTTGAACCGGCCGGTTCGTGCGGTGGATCGGCCCGACCGGAACCGGTGAACCGGGTTGAACCGGTTTTTTGAATTTTTTTTTATTTTAATAGAAAAATATTATTCGATATAGATTAAGGAACACCGGTTCGTTAATTTGGACAATGTTTACTTGAATGATATGTATTTTGGATGTTGTTTTGGATTAAGCAACACCGGTTCGTTAATATTATTGGCGAACCACTATTGATTTATGGTTGTTTAAACTTTGGATGTTGTATTTTGTTTTGGTTTATGGTTGTTTAAACTTGGGTTGTTGTATTTTGCTAAATTGGACTATGTTTACTTGAATGGTATGTGTTTGTAGTTTTATAAATATTTAGAATTTTTTATATTTTTTTAAATATTTATGACGTCATCCGGTTCGTAATCCGGTCCGATCGGTCCGACCGGTCCGACCAGTTAACCTCTAGGCCGTCCGGTCGGTTTTGAAAACATTGTGTGTTTTTATAGGTTTGTTTTGTGGGTTGGAGGTTTGGGTGTGGGGTTTTTCTTGTGAGTTTATCGGTTTCTTGACACATCTTTTGATGGGTGTTTTGATTACGTTCATTTATAGTATTCGTTGGCGTTGTCTTTCTCCGGGTTCGTACTTTCTTTCTTTCGTTATCGATACACTGTTAAGGTTTGGGTTTCCTTTTGTTTGTTTTTTTTGGGGCTTTGATTTTCGTCAGTTTTTCTATATGGGACTGTGTCGCGCTTTGATTTTCGTCTATTTTGTTTATGGTGTTGGGCTTTGATTTACTTTTGGGTTCTGAATGTTCTTGTGTGTTATGAATTTGGGGTTTTGGTGTGTTTTACCTTGTGTATTTTGCTGATTTTATGGTTTCAAACCTTATTTTCATTTTGATTTAGGGTTACGTTAAAACTCACATAGCCGCGGCAAGGCGCGGGGCCCAAACCTAGTTTACTATTAAGAAATTAAGAAAATCACAAATATAGCAATATCAATTGATTAGGTATATAATATTTTTTTGAACGACCAACGAATAATTTTTAAATCAGGCCACCTGGGTAAACTCATTGGGAAAGGCCACCCACGCCCGCGAACACAGACAGCGATGGTGACCGGCTCGCCACCATTGCAAGGGAAACCCACCACCCAAAGGCCCACTGTGATAAAACCCTTGGCCCACTTGGAGCATATTGCACTTAGTGAGACACAAACCCATGACCTCCACTTTGAAAAGTTATAGAATACATTCTCCTAAACCATTTGATCTAGCACTCATTGACAGATATATTAATATTAATAGTACACCTGTTAAACAAAGCTCTATCTTCATATATGCACTTTCTATTTGTTATTAGTCAAAATGGACATTCGAAGTACAAAATCCTTTGCCCCACAACCATAAAAAAACATGAAAAAACTATCAAGTTCAATTTTGTGAATCGTCATAATTTCATTTAGGTACACGTAATTTAGCCCCACAATATTAATTGATGTCTTCTTTTTCTATGGTTAGGACATAATGGCCTTCAAATGAACAATCTAGCCATTATTATACCCCATTACCCCACATGTTTCTTATCTTCTTTACCGATTTTATTGTGCATATATATTCCTTATCTTCGAAATTCCATACTCTTGGTTTTTCTCATACGAAAATGAAATTTTAAAATGGCATTTTTTTTAACATTGTGGTGGAGGGTTGTGAAAGTTATTTTTTTTAACGACAAATCTATTCTACTCGTACTCCTAAATTACATCAAATTACACCATGCCTGGAAAATGAGTAGGAATTTTAATAATATGTAAAAATAAATAAATAAATTATAAATAAATAAATAAATAAATAAATAAATAATAAATAAATAAATAAAAAATAAATAAAAGGTAGTGTGTTTTTTCTTTAAGATTAGTTTTTTTTATGAAAGTTTTTTGAGTTGACTTCAATCCAGGTGTTACAACTTTGGTATTTACTTTTTAAATTAAAACTTTTTAATGTTTCAACATTAAATTCAATTTTTGAGTAATGATTTGAAGAGTAGTTCATTAAAAATAGAAGGTGATCCTTAGTGCGGAAGGAGCGCATGCGCCGTGAGCCAATGGCATGCCTCGGAGCCACCCTGCACCACTGTTGTCGCCTCTTTTTCACGCCGCAAGGCGAGCGTTTCCGAAACCTTCTCGTTGTGCCATTCATCCAAAAATGTTTCCCTCAACGACTAGTTTCACATGTGTCATGGTATAGCAACACCGCAATCATCAAATTTAAGTGTGTGATGTAATGTGACAATAAATGAGTGAAATTAATAAGGTTTATATGCTATTATAAGGATAAAATGGGAAGATATATCATTTTCATACATTAATAAATTATATCTTACACATTAAAACTTGTGTTAAGTGTCTTAAAAATTTTATGAAATTACAATAAATGACAAGAGATGTTTTATACACTAATATAGATAGATTAATTATTTTAACCAGTATACATAAGATAATTGTACAAGAAAGCGTAGTATTTAAGCAATCATCTGTTTAAAATTAAAAGCACAGTTGTAATTTTGTGATCAAACGTTCAAATTTATTTTTAAAATGTATCATTCAAAATCCAATATACACAAATTTAAAACGGAAATTTTAGGTGCACCGTAAGGAATTTTGAGAAAACCAGACCTACACGTGACAGTTTGGGCTAATCGTCACCGTTAGTTCAGGTTTAGAAACTAACCGACACGGTTGGTCCTAACCATGACGGTTAGGATTCAGAGAATGTTCTATACCTCGGGATTGGGTTAATTATGGGAGTGGGAGTGTTTTTTTAGGGTTGGGTTTTTAGGGTTTTGGTGGTGGTGCATATGTTACGGTTTGATCAAAGCGTGACATATTGGATATAATATTTAATTTTTCAATCATACTAGTTTGTTTTTATTTTTATTTTATCACACGTTAGAACCTAATCGTGACATACGAGTTTATGTTTTGTGTTTATTTTATTTATTATTACGAGAATTTTTTCTATTTGATCGTCATCGCTTAGGCTCGTCAAAACCTTAAAAAAGAATATTGACATTATCATAAACATCGGTTGTGTTTTTTATTTATCATATTACGAGTTTGTGTTTTGATGACGTTACGACTTTGTATATAAAACAAATATAGAAATTATCATAAACATTATATACAATTACATAACAAGTTGGTGCATACATATACAATTAACATTATCAAATTACAAATATTATATATAATTATCATTACAAACAACCAAAACAAACACAACCAAATATAAAAGCCATTATAAATACAACAAAAGCATTATAAATAAAACTGCATATATAAATACAAGTTATACATATAAAAGAAACAAAATATCTAACCTGCCATGTCAGCATCTCTGTCCTAACGTGACTCGCCCTGGCCAGAGGTGCTAGCACCGCCATGCCATAACTGTCAGGGTGGCGGTGACAAGAACGTCGTACGGAGGCCGCATAGTTTGCGTCCATGTGCTGGATGACCCACTCCATCATATCCGATACACGTGAGCCGGTCCATGATGTGCGTGACCCGGTCATCCATGCTCGTGACATGGGCCTGCGTGTCCTGAAGCATATCTATTATGTGAGTAGGCAAGCGCACAACATGGTACACGCGCTAAGGATGCTTCGGTGGGTCCTGGTCATCTGGCGGATGAATGGGCTCTTCCTCCCCGCCACCAACCGGCTGGTGAACTGGACCTCGGCCCCTGCCAACTTGAGCGGATCCACCAATGGCTCAGACACCCATGCCACAAGCTCATGGAATCTTTGCACCAGGTGCCACGTGTCATCCCCAAACCTATGGGCGATCCTTATCCCGGTGGCGGTGGCCTGTTCCGCCAGACGCACAGGAGTCACAGGCAGTGGAAGCTGGGACATGGCATGCTCGTATCCCAGGCCCCGAGTGATCTACACCAAGATGTTGCCGCTACTAACGCCTCTTGCGCCTGCCTGTGATAGCAGCTGGCAAAGTAATCCACAAAAGCATACGCGAGGTGGCAGTGTTGGTGTGTGAGTAGATATCGGAGAAAGAAGAGGTCGGCGGTGTTGACCCTGTCGGCCTTTGCTCCATGTCCAGCGACAAACGTGGCGATCAGTTAGTGAATATAACGATAGAGAAGGTCTCGTATGTGAGAGACCCTCGAATCGCCACCGTACAATCCGTCACCAATCGCAGACCACCAGACCTGATCTGCGTCATCTGCCCCTAGAATCAAAGCTGTGGTGTAGATCGGCTCTTGGTCCTCCTCCTCGGTATAGAGGCCGCTGACGACAGCGAACCGTCTAAGGGACATGCGATTCAGGACCCCAAACATTCTGAAAGAAACCTCCATGGCATGTCGGAGTAAGGAAGCACGGGCTTCTCATTTCATTGATTCGCTTCCCCCTATCATTAGCGAAGCTAGAGTACATGAGTAGATATAGGGATGAGTTATAACAGTCAATTTACACGAGCTGCATTTCATGATATTGACATAGAGGGGTTTGGAAAAGCTGCTTTGGTGACTGCTGTATGAAAAAAAGCAAACTTCTAGCGTTTACATTCATTCAATCTTACATCTTAGATTAAGCAATGAGTTCTTTGACAGTAGAACTAGAAAGAAAACCACCTTGATGATGAGTTTTCACCTTATTTTCTTTATTATAGGATAAACCTTATGAGCCTGACACCTATCTTCCATCAAGCATGAAAGCAAGTCAGTCAAACAAAGCCCCAGGACAGGGGAAAGCAAGGAACTGATAGTCTTAAGGGTGAGTCTATTCTATTTCTTGATGTGATGAGGTCTAACGTTCGATTGATATATGAGAAGGCATAGCATTATGCCACTAGACCAAAAGGAAAAAAGGCTCACAGAGGCGGAGTTTTCGCGATTCGATAACTTGTTAATAGATGCGTTGTATGTTGTGACAACCGAGTTTTCGATTAATATTATTAAAATAATTTTATCGGCTTACCGCCAATTTAATTCATTTACTATTATTTAAGAATAATAGTAATAATATACTAATAATAATAATAATAATAATAATAATATAATAATAATAATAATAATAATAATAGTAATAATAATTTAGAATTAAAAGTGCAGGGGGTAATTTTGTAACTTTTAAAACTTGTTTTAAAAAACTTCCTGCATAAAATAATAAGAGCACAAAACCTCAGGGACTAAGGTGTAAATTTTCTTTTAAAACCCACCCCCCGCCCGTCGAACCTTCTCGTCGTCGTCCGGCCACCCTCCGGCCAACTCCGGCGACCCTTCAACACCCAAACGGACGTGGTTTTGACCAAATTATGCATCCCGACATCTTCTCGTGGGTAATTCGAACACTAACCGCACTAGAATTTGAATAATACAAGATGATAATGTGGTCAACCCACTCGACCGAAACTTTCGGCCAACCACACACCATTGTCGAGCACTGAACCTAATAATAATAAAAAATAAGGAGCACTAGCAATCATTTAGTCGTTTAAAACCTTTCATTAAGCTCAATTTGATCAAAAACAACAAATCACACCCATTCGATTAACACCACCAACCGCGACCTGCAACACAGTCGATTGCTACTTTCCGAGTTCTATTTCACGAAATTAACGTAAGGACTTCGATCATTAGCTTCATTAGGAGCTACGTGTGCATTCAATTTGGTTATCATCAACAAAATTGACTCGAACCAATTCTTCCTTTGCCGCGGCTTGTTCTTATCTGTTCTTACCATCAATCCGAATCAAAACAGGTAATTAAACGTATCTACACACTCGGTTTAACCTAAGGAACGAAAGCCCTACCAACAATTTCATTATCATACGCGAATTGTTGTTCAATTTAGCTTCGATCGAAGCTAGGGTTTATACAATTCGGGGGAATTGGGTTAAACAGCCTTATAATGAAATGGAACCATTCTCTATCGCGGCTGTAAGCCTTGGTTCACTGGTTAAACACATGCTTCCCCACCCGAGAGGTCCCGTGTTCGACCCCGGGCCACCTCATTATTTTTTTAAAAGCCTTATTTCAAGTTTTAAAAATACAGAAAAATACCTAAAAATTATAAAATTTATTTTATAAACTCTGTTTATTTTTAAAACCACCAAATGAATTTTCTAGAATTTATTTGAATATTAATTTATTTAAGTTATTATTTTTTTTTTAAAAACAAATGATTTAATTAGTCTAATTTTTATAAAATGGACATCATATTATCTTAATTATGGATTAATCATGATAAATGTAGGAATTATATTTTCACAAATTATTAACAAATGTAATTGTATGTATATCTTATAAAATATATTTGAAACTATAAGATAGATTAAAATTTATTATTAATCGAAATACCATTTGTAATTATCCTTAGATAATTATAAATTACATATTAAACCTTACCATTCCTATATCATTCTAAAATATTTAAACATACATGTATAATCCTCATAATAGAATCAAAATGCAAATAAATACTTTGTAAACTTAATACCTATTAAAAACCCCATAATTCTAATCCTCGATTTAACGATTATTTCAAACTTAAATCTTGTAACATATATACACCTATTTGTGTACGTGTCACGTGTTAAACCAAACCAACCCGAACCTTATCAAATATATTGATTCATAGTGAACACATATTAAAGACTCGATTACAATCAATAATAGGTGTTGAACGTGTTTGATCGCGCATTGCCAAATTCTGTGAAGTTCTTGTTCATATACATTACATCAATTCAAGGTGAGTTTACAGCCCCACTTTTACTTATATACTCTTTTGGGGGAGAGAAACATGCCGTTTTCATAAACGTTACATTACATTTGGATTTCTGTAATACTGCATATACTTGATACTATGGTGTTATACTTTGCCCTTCGGACCGTTAATATGGACTTAACGAGGTGATTGTTAGTAGTACTACTGGGATTGACATACCCCACTCGGGCTAGTCGCGCTAGCTGGTCAAACGGGTGAACAGTTATCCTAATTTCAAGTGTTGTGGTGTGTGATCCACAGCCGGGCCTACATTATACTATTGCTTACATGTCAGTTCGGTCGCGACTTCATACACATAGTGATCATTATGGACTAGCTACCCATTGTATGCTTTGATTACAAAATCCGGGAATTTCATTACTGATAATTACTGTTTTATGATAAACCTGTGAACTCACCAGTCTTGTACTGAGTTTTTGCATGTTTCTCTCAGGACATTGAGGTGGCACGTTTAGGAGCACAGCATCTACCGCATGTCATCACGCATTCATCACAAACTGTTTTCAAGATTAAATCTTCATTTACTTTATAATTATTGGATTGGACGCGTGTTTGCGTGTTCCAAAACTGTTGTTAAACGTTTTCCTGTTTTCGCCTCCGCAATACTTTAATATATTTGGTTTGTTTCATTAAAACTAATCTACTTATATGATTTGTAATTATCGAGTCGTTTGGTGTAACTAATGCTTATCTGAGATCCTGGTTATGTCACACGCCTGACGGTAAACCCCGTACGTGGAAAATGAGGGTGTGACAGATTGGTATCAGAGCATTAGTTATAGCGAACTAAAATGGACTTGCATCTCATTTGCATTGCATTTTAGACTATAGCTGGATTTGCATTAGTTACACACACATAGATTTCTAAGCTATGTTTACTTAATTTAGTTGCCTGAAAACTTTTGCCTTAACATATCTCTGTGCTGTGAGTCACGGGAGGGTTTGAGTGCCTAATTCAAGTGATTTCAAACTCCAAAACCTCGATTGTTATTAATGGTTTCAAAGTCTCGTCAAAGTCTGTGTCTTACAACTTGAATACATGCAATGCTGGAAGAGTAAGATGCCTGTATCTCGGGGTGTTCTGTCTAGGCAAGGTATTCGCATATATCCAAATCAACCGATGGACCTGTTTACCTTACCTGGGAACCTTGGGATGAGTATCTGCTTATAGGTACGCATGTCTTCAACAAAGTTGTGATTGACCCAATACTTTGATTAGTCAACGTACTCGCTTTGATTCATGAATCAAACGAATACACTCCGAACATCTCATTATCGTGTGAATAATTCTTTTCCTTGATTTCGCTTCCCGAAAATAAACTATCTAAGATTTGAACACCACAGCAAACTCTATCGTACTCGTTTCTACTTCCAACATACTCTATCATCTTTGCTAGTCCTAACAGACAGCACTCGGTACTTGACAAAGTGTGTTATCATGAATGGGAGGAATCATGAATGACCATGCAAAGCAAATTAGAATTACGGGTGCACACGTAATTGTAATTTGTTGTGCATGAGAATTCTGGTAACTCTATTAGGTGATAACGGTCATAGTCAGTACAAATTTCATTTCTATAATTGGAGACATAAGGTCTCGGTTCTCATGAAACCTCACTATCGATATGCAAACAAATCCTTCATTTCTACTAGTATGAAACAGATTATTGTTATCAATAGTTATTATTCGATAGTGACTGTCATGTATTGTGAATACGTAGAGTCATGTCTGGACGAAGAATTGGACGCCCACGTAGACAAGAAAACATTAATCTAACACAAGCTGAACTCGATGCCATTATAAATGAGCGTGTTGCTGAAGCGCTCGAGGCGTTCGAACAGACCAGGAACCAAAATCAAAACAACAATATCAACCAGAACCAAAACCAAGGAGGTAAACCTCTATCAAATAGATCTTTTGGATCAAACCTTGATACTTCACGTAACAATCCTTAAATCATTAATACGTATCCACTCATTCCAGGTCAAGCAGTCTGCACTTTCAAGATGTTCATGGACTGCAAACCTCATTCCTTCAAAGGCTCCGAGGTGTTGTTACCCTCCTTCGTTGGATTGAGAAGCTGGAATCCGCCTTTGCAATGTGTAACTGTCCAGCAGAAAACCGTGTCAAGTATGCTTCCGACACTTGGAAGGACCAACTTTGACATGGTGGAACTCACAGGTCCAAACCTTAGGACTTGATGCTGCTAACAGTATGCCTTGGGAGGACTTCAAAATTTTAATAAAAGAAGAGTACTGCCCCAGGAGCGAAGTCCAGAAACTGGAGGCAGAATTTTAGAATTTAAAGATGGTTGGTTCAGACATTGAGGAGTACACGACTCGTTCGCACGAGTTGGCTGCATTATGTCCTCAGATGGTGACTCCGGCCTACAAACGGATCGAAAAGTACATTGATGGCCTGGCTCCTCAAATCCAGGCTAGTGTGATGGCTGCTGATCCTGTCACTATCCAGCAGGCCATCCGACTGGCTCTTAAACTCACCGACCAGGCAGTGGCACAGGGCACTTTGCCTAAACGTGGCGCTGCTTCTGGTTCATCAGATCACAAAAGGAAATGGGAACCATCTACCAACGGAAAGCAATCTTCATCCTCCGCTTATCAACCTCAACATAAGAAGTTTAATCCGTCCCAACCTTCTCATTCGGGCGGCTATCATGGGAATCTCACAAAGTGCAACAAATGTCAGCGCCATCATACTGGGCAGTGCACAAGGAGCACGTGTGAGAGGTGTGGGAAGTTCGGGCATGTTGCCAAGTATTGCCGGGTGAATCTCTCGGGAAGGACCTCAACAACAGCAGAACCACAATCAGACTGTGTGTTTTGAATGTGGTCAACCCGGACATTTTAAAAGGAATGTCCGAAACTGAAAAGAAACGGTAACACTGGTGCTGCTGATAAGCCTAAAGACAACAACAATGGTGGTGGCGGTGGCAAAGGCAGAGTCTTCATCATGGGCTCAGGTGAGGCTCGAAACGACCCTACTGTAGTATCTGGCAGATTCTCTATTAATGGGTGTTATGCCTCTGTTTTATTTGACTCTGGTGCTGATAAGAGTTATGTGTCCCCAAAGTTTAGTAAAACACTAGGGATGGTGCCTACTGATTTGAGTTCTAATTATGCCATAGAAATAGCCGATGGTAGAACGATAACAGCAACACAAGTGTTTAAAAACTGTAAGCTAGGCTTATCCGGACACACTTTTAGCATAGACCTTATTCCTGTCACACTAGGGAGCTTCGATGTAGTCGTCGGGATGGATTGGTTATCCCAGAATAGTGCTGAGATCGTTTGCAAGGAGAAGCTGATCAAGTTACCTATTTCGGATGATGAAATTCTTATTGTGGAAGGTGAAAAGGTGGGTGCGGTGGTCGGCATCATATCATATTTGAAGGCTCAAAAATGTCTTAGAAAAGGACACCTTGCCTTGTTGGCACTTGTTACTGAACCGAAGGCGGATGAAAGGCGAGTTGAAGATATTCCTGTTGTTAGAGACTTTCCTGAGGTATTTCCCGAAGACCTACCTGGCCTTCCTCCACACAGACAGGTAGAATTTCAAATTGAACTAGCACCAGGAGCAACTCCGATCGCTCGGGCGCCGTACCGTCTAGCACCGAACGAACTACAAGAGCTGTCTAAGCAATTGCAAGAGTTGTTAGACAAAGGATTCATACGTCCCAGCTCTTCACCTTGGGGAGCTCCAGTGCTTTTCGTTAAAAAGAAAGATGGAACCTTCAGGATGTGTATTGACTACCGCGAACTGAACAAGGTGACAATCAAGAATAGGTATCCACTTCCACGCATTGATGATTTGTTCAACCAGTTGTAGGGATCAAGCTACTATTCCAAGATTGACTTGAGATCAGGTTATCATCAGTTGAGGGTTCGAGAGGAAGACATCTCCAAGACTGCGTTTCGAACACGCTATGGGCACTACGAGTTCACTGTAATGCCTTTGGGCTGACGAATGCCCCAGCAGTTTTCATGGACCTCATGAACCGTGTCTGCAAACCTTATCTGGATAAGTTTGTCATTGTCTTCATTGATGACATACTAATCTACTCCCGTAATAAGGAAGATCATGAGGGACATTTGAGAACCATACTGGGATTGCTAATAGATGAACAGCTTTATGCAAAGTTCTCAAAATGTGACTTCTGGATGCGTGAAGTGCAATTCCTTGGGCACGTGGTGAATGAAAAGGGTATACATGTTGATCCTTCAAAGATTAAAGCAATCAAAGATTGGCCGGCACCAAAGACGCCTACTGAGGTGCGACAATTTCTTGGTTTGGCAGGCTATTACCGAAGGTTTATTGAAGGATTTTCTAAATTGGCGCAACCTTTGACTGCCCTGACTCATAAAGGAATAATTTATAAGTGGGGTAACAAAGAGAAAACAGCGTTTCAGGCGCTTAAAGACAAACTCTGCAGCGCACCAATCCTAGCCTTACCAGAAGGAACTGATGACTTTGTTGTTTACTGTGATGCATTCATCCAGGGTTTGGGGTGTGTATTGATGCAACGTGACAAAGTCATAGCTTATGCATCTAGACAGCTCAAGGTGCATGAGAAGAACTATACAACGCATGATCTGGAACTAGGAGCTGTAGTGTTTGTCTTGAAGATCTGGAGGCACTACCTATACGGAACCAGGTGCACGATCTATATGGATCATAAGAGCCTCCAGCACATATTTAACCAGAAGGAGCTAAATATGCGGCAACGACGATGGTTAGAATTACTCAATGATTATGACTGTGTGATCAAGTACCATCCGAGTAAGGCTAATGTGGTAGCTGATGCCCTTAGTCGTAAGGAAACCCTAAAGCCTCGTCGGGTGCGCGCATTACAAATGACTATCCACTCTGACCTACCAATGCAAATTAAAGCTGCTCAATCTGAGGCCTTGAAGACAGAGAATCTCAAAGCAGAATCCATGCGAGGCATGGAGAAACAATTGGAGGTTAAAGCTGATGGAATCCGTTATTTTATGAAACAGATTTGGGTACCACAGCATGGGAATCTGCGAGAGCTGATAATGGATGAAGCCCATAAGTCCCGTTACTCGATCCATCCAGGTTCAGACAAGATGTATCAGGACCTGAAAGAATTTTACTGGTGGCCGAGAATGAAAGCGGAGATAGCCACATACGTAAGCAAATGCCTAACTTGTTCCAAGGTTAAGGTAGAATACCAGAGACCATCTGGATTACTCCAACAACCAGAAATTCCAGTATGGAAATGGGAGCAGATCTCCATGGACTTCATCACGAAGTTACCAGGAACTCCCAGCGAATGCGATACCATTTGGGTTATAGTAGATCGCTTAACGAAATCCGCACACTTTCTGGCAATCCGAGAGACTGATCGGATGGAGAAGCTTACCCGTATCTATTTAAGGAAAATAGTCTCTCGGCATGGCGTACCGATATCTATCATTTCTGACCGGGATGCTCGATTCACTTCTCACTTCTGGCAATCATTACAACGATCATTGGGAACGCGGCTGGATATGAGTACTGCATATCACCCGCAGACTGATGGTCAAAGTGAGCGTACAATCCAAACACTGGAAGACATGTTGCGTGATTGTGTGATCGATTTTGGCAGCAGTTGGGAAACTCATCTACCATTAGTTGAGTTCTCCTATAATAACAGTTATCACACTTCGATCAAAGCAGCTCCATTTGAGGCATTGTATGGACGAAAGTGCCGATCACCTATCTGTTGGGCAGAAGTAGGAGAAAGCCAACTTACAGGACCTGAACTTGTGCACGAAACGACTGAGAAGATCGTGCAAATTCGTAACCGTATGGCGGCAGCACGTGATCGACAAAAGAGTTACGCCGACAAGCGTCGAAAGCCATTGGAGTTTCAGGTTGGTGACAAAGTACTACTGAAAGTCTCACCCTGGAAAGGTGTAATACGCTTTGGAAAACGGGGGAAACTAAACCCTAGGTACGTGGGGTCGTTCGAGATCGTCAAACGGATTGGCCCGGTGGCTTATCAACTGAACCTACCTGAAGAACTCAGGGGGATACATGATGTGTTTCACGTATCCAATCTGAGGAAATGCCTGTCTGATGAATCATTGATCGTGCCTTTGGAAGAATTAAAGATAGATGATCAACTACATTTCATCGAAGAACCAGTGGAGATCATGGATTGAGAGGTCAAGACACTAAAGCGTAGCAAAATTCCATTGTGCGCGTGAGGTGGAACTCCAAACGGGGACCTGAATTTACATGGGAACGGGAGGATCAGATGAAGTCTAAATATCCACACTTGTACGTGGATACACCGTCAGAACCTAACTCCAACTGAATTGCAGGATGAAATTTTCTCTCAACTGAGGGATATTGTGACATCTCACGATATCAAACAAAGAACATTGCGGGTCTACTTTCACATTTGTTTCACACGTGTATGATAGCTCAGATAATACAGATGGATTTGATGATGAACGAAAGTGCTAGAAACATTCAAGATATTCCCAAATCAGAAAGGAAACCTAAGATTATTTTGTTGAAAATCATGAGGTGAATGTGATGGTGTGTGACATTTGTCACTAACAAGTCAGTCAATTAACATTAATCTCGTCAACTCTTCGTGTGTACTAACTATCTTCAAGCAGTTATTATTCTTCATAGTTTACTCATCGTGTTAACCAAATTCTTCGTATACTCGCTTGATAATTCTAGTGTTCTAATTTTCGGGACGAAAATTTCTTCAACAAGGGGATAATGTGACAACCCGAGTTTTCGATTAATATTATTAAAATAATTTTATCGGCTTACCGCCAATTTAATTCATTTACTATTATTTAAGAATAATAGTAATAATAATACTAATAATAATAATAATAATAATAATAGTAATAATAATTTAGAATTAAAAGTGCAGGGGTAATTTTGTAACTTTTAAAACTTGCTTTAAAAAAACTTCCTGCATAAAATAATAAGAGCACAAAACCTCAGGGACTAAAGGTGTAAATTTTCTTTTAAAACCCACCCCCGCCCGTCGAACCTTCTCGCCGTCAGGGCACCCTCCGGCAAACTCCGGCGACCCTTCAACACCCAAACGGACGTGGTTTTGACCAAATTATGCATCCCGACATCTTCTTGTGGGTAATTCGAACACTAACCGCACTAGAATTTGAATAATACAAGATGATAATGTGGTCAACCCACTCGACCGAAACTTTCGGCCAACCACACACCATTGTCGAGCACTGAACCTAATAATAATAAAAAATAAGGAGCACTAGCAATCATTTAGTCGTTTAAAACCTTTCATTAAGCTCAATTTGATCAAAAAACAACAAATCACACCCATTCGATTAACACCACCAACCGCGACCTGCAACACAGTCGATTGCTACTTTCCGAGTTCTATTTCACGAAATTAACGTAAGGACTTCGATCATTAGCTTCATTAGGAGCTACGTGTGCATTCAATTTGGTTATCATCAACAAAATCGACTCGAACCAATTCTTCCTTTGCCGCGGCTTGTTCTTATCTGTTCTTACCATCAATCCGAATCAAAACAGGTAATTAACGTATCTACACACTCAGTTTAACCTAAGGAACGAAAGCCCTACCAACAACTTCATTATCATACGCGAATTGTTGTTCAATTTAGCTTCGATTGAAGCTAGGGTTTATACGATTCGGGGGAATTGGGTTAAACAGCCTTATAATGAAATGGAACCATTCTCTATCCCGGCTGTAAGCCTTGGTTCACTGGTTAAACACATGCTTCCCCCCGAGAGGTCCCGGGTTCGACCCCGGGCCACCTCATTATTTTTTTTAAAAGCCTTATTTCAAGTTTTAAAAATACAGAAAAATACCTAAAAATTATAAAATTTATTTTATAAACTCTGTTTATTTTTAAAACCACTAAATGAATTTTCTAGAATTTATTTGAATATTAATTTATTTAAGTTATTATTATTTTTTTTTAAAAACAAATGATTTAATTAGTCTAATTTTTATAAAATGGACATCATTTTATCTTAATTATGGATTAATCATGATAAATGTAGGAATTATATTTTCACAAATTATTAACAAATGTAATTGTATGTATATCTTATAAAATATATTTGAAATTATAAGATAGATTAAAATTTTATTATTAATCGAAATACCATTTGTAATTATCCTTAGATAATTATAAATTACATATTAAACCTTACCATTCCTATATCATTCTAAAATATTTAAACATACATGTATAATCCTCATAATAGAATCAAAATGCAAATAAATACTTTGTAAACTTAATACCTATTAAAACCCCATAATTCTAATCCTCGATTTAACGATTATTTCAAACTTAAATCTTGTAACATATATACACCTATTTGTGTACGTGTCACGTGTTAAACCAACCAACCCGAACCTTATCAAATATATTGATTCATAGTGAACACATATTAAAGACTCGATTACAATCAATAATAGGTGTTGAACGTGTTTGATCGCGCATTGCCAAATTCTATGAAGTTCTTGTTCATATACATTACATCAATTCAAGGTGAGTTTACAGCCCCACTTTTACTTATATACTCTTTTGGGGAGAGAAACATGCCGTTTTCATAAACGTTACATTACATTTGGATTTCTGTAATACTGCATATACTTGATACTATGGTGTTATACTTTGCCCTTCGGACCGTTAATATGGACTTAACGAGGTGATTGTTAGTAGTACTACTGGGATTGACATACCCCACTCGGGCTAGTCGCGCTAGCTGGTCAAACGGGTGAACAGTTATCCTAATTTCAAGTGTTGTGGTGTGTGATCCACAGCCGGGCCTACATTATACTATTGCTTACATGTCAGTTCGGTCGCGACTTCATACACATAGTGATCATTATGGACTAGCTACCCATTGTATGCTTTGATTACAAAATCCGGGAATTTCATTACTGATAATTACTGTTTTATGATAAACCTGTGAACTCACCAGTCTTGTACTGAGTTTTTGCATGTTTTCTCTCAGGACATTGAGGTGGCACGTTTAGGAGCACAGCATCTACCGCATGTCATCACGCATTCATCACAAACTGTTTTCAAGATTAAATCTCCATTTACTTTATAATTATTGGATTGGACGCGTGTTTGCGTGTTCCAAAACTGTTGTTAAACGTTTTCCTGTTTTCGCCTCCGCAATACTTTAATATATTTGGTTTGTTTCATTAAAACTAATCTACTTATATGATTTGTAATTATCGAGTCGTTTGGTGAAACTAATGCTTATCTGAGATCCTGGTTATGTCACACGCCTGACGGTAAAACCCCGTACGTGGAAATGAGGGTGTGACATATGTACAGTATGCCCTCGTGCGTATGCTGTTACTTGTGGAAAACATTGTTAGTATGCTATTACTTGTGAAAAACATTGGTTTCGCTACTTCAACCCTTTCCCTATCCAATGTAGCTGTAACTGCGCCTTATTGGCTTCTTTTCAGTTAACAAGCAAGTACGCAAACAGCCTTCGGTTCCTAACAAGCTAAGCACCTACTCCGCTGGCATGGGGAACTACGAACTACTAGTTTAGCCTATCTGGCCTAACTAGCTTGTTAAAACAACCTGATCGGGACCCCTACCACTCTTGTAAATCACTGAACTATGCGGCTATCTTCGCTTTTCGATCAGCCATTGCTCCCCATTCACTTAGCCTACGAACTCCGGCTCACTTCCACACGACCATCCGCGATGTCATCCTCGTTTAGCTTTAGTAGTCCCTGTGCATGCGGACGAAAGGTGAATGTGCAGTAAAACTCCACTATGAACTCTCGATGTGCGGGAAAATCCATGCTATCTGCTCCCACGGGCTATCCTCATCGATAATATCCATAACCTCCCATGCTCGCCAACGAGATCTAACCACGTATGTGAAAAAAAGGTCTCCGGTGCTGGCGGTCGTCCTCTCAGAGTACTGAACCGCTCAAATGTCATAGTCCCCTCGTCGAACTAAAGATGCGGGTAGTCGTCAATCCCGGAGATAAACTCAGCGTCGCCTGGTGCATCCATATCTGAGCATAAATCCGTATTTATCATTATTTATAATGTTTATTAAATTGACAGTTAACGGTTACGGTTAAAAGTTAGGTTTACGTTTATGATTATAATTATACTAATAATAATAATATAATAATTATTATTATTATTATTATTATTATTTTCATTTATTATTATTATTATTATTATTTATTATTATTATTACTATTACTACTACTACTACTACTATTATTATTATTATACTACTATTATTATTATTACTATTACTATTATTATTATTATTACAACAGTTATTATTATTATTTTTTAATTTTTTTAATATAATAATAATAATAATTATAATAATAATAATAATAATATTAATAACAACAACAATTATAATAATATAATAATAATAATAATAATAATAATAATAATAATAATAATAATAATAATAATAATAATAATAATAATAATAACAATTATTATTATTATAATAAAAATTTCTTCGGCTGAATGGATGTGTCGAGGCCGCACGTACTGCCTGTGTAACTTCTCGACAAGATTAATTTCTTCGACCGTTATCTTTTAAGATGTGCGTGACCCTTCTCATTGACAACAGAATTGTGGTTGTATGTCTCGTTTCTCACATCGAACATCCAACTATCACTCTTTCCTATATACTTCCTTAAGAGTTTAAAGGGGCATCATTTCTTTATGCTCCCAGTACGCCTGCTTGTACCAGTGAATTTATATTCACCACTACGATTCAGTAAGATTCCACATTATTTTTCCGTGACCGACCCACCATAATGACACACTCATGCTCGCGTCATTTTAGCCCACTTCTCTAAATCTTCATGAGAATCAAAATGCTGAAAAAGTTATCAAGCCAGACATAAAAACAATATATAAAACAAATAAGTAAACAATTTAAACAAACAAATGAAAACTCTTCATACTTTGTTGGTTTTATAAGAAACCGTAGCCTTTCTTATCCGATCCTCATATCCATTGTGCTCCGCGGTATCTCCATGGTTTCTTTGAGGTGAGCCTACCGTCACTCTCATCTGTGTCATTCCCATTAAAGGTATCCGACACATATGTAACTTCTGCTCTGACTCGTACGGGGGATGTCCGTAATTTCCACGATCCGGCATTGTTTGTGAGTGGTACGAGGCATGTTCGTAATCCGACTCTGTTTTGTGAGTTGTACGGGTTCGGGACATGTCTGTAATCCAGCTCTGTTTGTGAGTGGTACGGGTTCGAGGCATGTCCGTAAGAATGGTAAGGGGATGTTTGTACCATTCATTGTAACTCGTTGATCCAAATAATGAGTTGTACACCTCTTCAGCAAATGTGTTCGACAGGTTGGTTTCCTCCACTTCTCACGATGGGCGAGTACCGTGTAGGTAATATTCCTAAAAAGGGTAATGGTTAGATATTTCAAATAAAATTTATAATAAAATCGACATTACTTCAACCTGGTTTGAATATTCGATAGGTGGCTCCTTATTCAATCTTGAAGCTTCGGCTTTTGATAATAATCTCTCGAACCCGTCATTGTTTTTGAATTATGTGTTTTGGAGCGATGAAGTTTTTGTCGTGATGGTTCGTGATGGTTGGTTGCATGAAACCATGAAATGCATGTTTATAGAAAAATCTGGATGAGAGACCGTCACGGTTTGACCTAATCGTGACGGTTCAAAGTGGTAGGTACCCGGGTTTCATGAAACTTTCTGTCAACATCAAGTCTACCTCGTTCCCTAACCGTGACGGTTAGGGCAAACCATCACGTTTTTTTCAGACCCGTGCATCTTTATCAGTGTACTTTTATCAGGAGTCAGACCATTCAAACCCTCACGTTTAGGCCTAACCGTGACGGTTAGGTCTGACTTCTCCCCAAAAACACCTGCGGTGTCCCCAGCACCACCCATTTTAAAAACTAACTGTCAACCTAAAGTCGCATTAAATGTTCCACCATAATCAATAAATGTTGTACATGTCTTTTTTTTTTTTTTTTATTTAAACTCAATACTTTTATATCTTTTACAATTTAACTCCTACAAAATTTTTATTTTCAACTTTGCTCTTCTATACTTTTCATCTTTTATAAGTTTTTTGTTTTAAATTCGGTCTAAATTTTAAGAGTTAACACGATGTAACGTGCGTGTATAGTTCAACATTGTTACACCTATTTTTTTCTATTTAATGGGCCTGTCACAACGTGCGGATCAAAATACGAATTAGTTATTGTTTTAAACGTTTTACGTTTATGTGGTTCAACGTTTTTATCTTTACTTGCTATTTGGCTTTATTTTCTCAGATTTTTCCTTTTCAAATACGAGCTTTTCCGGTATTGATGGCCGCTTATAGTGGCGTGACATTGATTTACTTGACACGATTTTACGCCATCTGCTACAACGTGGGGGCTTAATACTAGTTATAAGTAAATATTAAGGTTGAATATCGGTCGGTGTGATAACTTACCACTGGTCCACATTGGAGGTCCGAATTAGGCCACGTACACCACAAGCATTTGTTTTTTTTTTTAAATATCAATAGAATTATTATCTGTTTATGTATATTAAACTAGTGTTTGTATGGGTTAATGTAAGGTGGAATAGAATGAAATTGTTCATTATACTCGAATATAAAAACATGTTTGTTAATAAAATATGATTGATATAGACTATCTCATAAGTAATATGATTTTTTTCATTCTAAAAATAAACATTCCCTAGGGGAGGAGTGGTTTCTTTTTCACTCTTCAAGAAATGAAATGACCTTTATAATTCAAGACCCGACACATATCCCGATCCACAACCACCATCACCACTGACCACCACTAACACCACCATCTACCAACCACTACCAATCACCACCAACACCACCACCTGCTAACCACCAACACCACCACATGCTAACCACCAACACCACCACCATCACTAACAACAACCACCATCACCACCACCAACCAACTAACCATCACCACCAATCACAATCCACCACCACCATCACCACCAACCATCACCACCAACCACCACCACCTATGTATTATGTTTCTTTGTCTTTTGTTATCTACCAAACATACAAGCTAATGATTTTATTTATTCTCACAAGATGACCAAACAAAACAATATAATGGTTATTATCTATTTCATTCCCTCTATATTTAATTCCCTTGTTTAATTTGTTTCTTTGTTCTTTTCATTTACTTTATATCAAACAGATCTTGAGTTTTAACTTTTAAGATAATAAAGAGGAACCTGGTAGAGAGGGTTGGAGCATGCGGGTGTGAGGGTGCCCACTAGGATATGATTCCAGAACCTTTTTCCGTTGTTTTTCTCCCCTCTTTTATTACTTTTTTATTTTGTCTTTTAATCTTTACTTACTTAACTTATTAATTGTTTTAATCGATTTACTTTTTTAAAAACTTACCGTTCCTTGCGTTAAGTATTTTTTATCAATGTTTTGACTTTATTTATCTTACAGTAGTTTCTTTATATAATCTTTTGAATTAAAACCAGACATATAATACAATTTTATCATTTTGCTCCTTTTAACAGTTGGAACTTTTCTGTCACAATGCACTCCAGCATAGGGCTGTCCAAACCGCTCGACGCTCGACGCTCGCTCGACGTTCGTTCGGAATTTGCTCGAAAAATGCTCGTTTGAATTTTTGCTCGGTTGTAAACGAGCCGATCGGCTCGGATCGGTTTGTAAACGAGCCAAACACGA